>JAODAL010020358.1:0-69641 GCA_025379985.1 Phyllomedusa bahiana | reverse complement strand
ATGGAACATCGCCAAATTTTGGTAAACTGGGGCCGACATGTAGACAGGGCGCGTCAGAGTCTGGTATCTTTCACCGAACCGGGCACAGCCCTTTGCCATATTTTTACATCACCCCTCCCGTATCGGTCATTACAAAGCCCTGGCCATTTGCAATACCCCGATTTCAGGGAGCGTGGGGGCACTAAAACCCCGAAAAAACTAAAGATTTTTAGCTTCATACATAATTCTAGCCTTTTCGCGGGACAGGTAAACCCTTTCAAATTTTTAACCTGCCGGGTTTTGGGGTCATAGGCTAGAATTCGCCATTTAAGACCCTATAGAGGGTTAAAATCAGGCGCATTGTACCTATTAAAATGCGGTAAAAATTTGGGCGCAAATTGCCAAAATCATGAAAATGTCGTCCTGGGTATATCAGAGAGTTTTTTTCAGGCTATTTAGAGAAGCATGTCTTTCTATTGGCTTCTGTCTTGCCTATTATCCATTTTCTTTGAATCGACATTGGGGATTATTTTGTAATGTACTGTTATAATGTCTAAAATTTTTGTTCCCATGCATATGGAGAATTGGCCAGCGTATACTATTGGGTTTTTTACTGTTTCTTGGCACTGTCTTTGTTATTTTTATTGCTTGTAGCCTGAAGAAGGGCAAGAGTCCTAAACCTTAATACATGTAACCCACAAAGTAGTGTGTCATTAGGGCATGGGTCAATAAAACACAGAATTCAAGATCACCAATTGCATTGGAAGAGCCAACTCCTTTTTTGAAGATCAAATTTTGCAGGAGATATACCCTTCAAGCCTGATACCCAATTTCACATGGATAACCAAAGGAGTGCTGCCTGAATGTTGTAATATAGTACTCCTTACCGCAAGCAGAGAGAACCCACCCCTTTTTCCAGGGTTAAGCTAGTCATATATTATACCATTTTCTATTTTTTCATTTTTAGAGTTAGCTCATGAAGGGAAAAACCCCCCTGAGATGGCTTTGGGGGTATAATTTTTTAGACCACTGCTCACATATCCCTCATTCCTGTTATGGCTAAACAGGGTCATTTATAAGAACTGCAAAAAGGAATAATTATTGGCTTTTGGGCCCAGGGTGGCAGTATTTTTAAACTGCACAATTTATGAACCGCTGTAAAGTGGGTTCATAGCCCTTGTTCACAGCATGAACAGCATGCTGTGAACAACGGCAAATTGCAATATGCCCGAAACGCCTTAGCATTGCTCGCTAACTACTTTTTACCCTTTTGTACCCATGTCTAAATAAATGTATGCTGTTTATGCACCTAAAACCGGATTGCAGGAATTCTTTTTTTGGTTCCTATCTGTTATTATTTGTACGAGGTCCGTTGGTCGTGGACAAAGCAATCCGAGCACAGAGGAGATCAGCGGCGCTTTAAATAGGTGGAATAGATGCATACCAACAGATGACCGGAGGTGAGCCAAAGCCTTTAGTTTGATAAGCTTATGTTCCTTGATGAACACCATTGCATACAGATGTGCTATGTTATTCCACCTTTCTACTTTGATATATATTTAATGATCTATGTGCACTTTAGTCTTTTGTCACACACATTTCCTTTACTTACTGTCGCTTTATTTTCTGGTATTCACTATCTAAACACTTTATTGAAAATTATGGTTTGCATGTGATTTTTGGGTTATTTAGCCTTCTCATGCCCGGTTGTACAATTGTTAACAAAAAATTCACCACAGCTCCAAAATGGCTTCCTCTGGCGACAATTTGTAATCCCTTTTTCAAACTGCTGCTCAAACTATTGTTGCAACAAAACGAGTGGATCATCTTCCTAAAGAAAAATAAGTTTATTTGAAGTATAAACAACATTCGTCATTCTTACATTCTGGAAATCAGAAGCCATATATCCACAACCATTATTTTTTTTTTAGAGTGCACAACGAGCTCGCCAAAAGTGCAGGGGATGGGAAGGGCAACTGTCCAGTATAGGAAGCTATTATTACAAGCAAGTAACTGCTCCTATTGCTCATAGCAACTAGTCAGTGCATTAGGACTGGTTGCTATGGAAACTATTTGGTCCATTAATGATAATTTAGGTTTCTTTAAACCCATAAATTAATAACAGATCATACCTTACTCCATTTTAACCATCAAACTCGAATTCTGTTTAATCAGTAAAATATAATGGACAAGTTCCTCTTCCCTCTATATAGTGCAGGTGACTCTGCAGCTTCCCTATTGGATCCCCTCCTGTATAGCAAGCAGGCTGTGTATGCTCCATGTGCGTTCATCGTATCCGACATTCAGAACATAACATTCTCATATTTTATGACATTTGTTTCTGCAGGAGAATACAAAAAGTTAAAACAGTGGAAAAGATCCCAGATTTATTAAGCATCTGATCCATATAAAGTGTGCGGCTGGTAGAATATCTTACCCGGCGCTTGGTACAAATGCTGATTAGACCAAGTATATAAAGTACAAATATAGGCAGCAGATAATATCCACATCCAAAGAGACTAGGAGATTTAGCACAAGAAGGGAGGACAAAAGAAAGTATAAAAAAATTAAAATAATAAAAAACTATCATGAAAAGGGATTAAAAAATATGGTGAAAATATTAAGACTGATTTACAAACAATTAAAGAACGGGATATTTCATCTGACTGATGTAAAGCAATTTAAAGGAGAGCACCATCCAGCAGCGGCTAGTTTTTTTTGACAGGTAGCAGTTCAAAAGAAAGGGGCTTGACAACCAGCTGCATGTTTGAAAGACGCTCTGCCAAGCCGAACAGATGGGGTAAAGGCTTCCAGCAGCAGTGAGTACTGTCTCATACAGATGCAGGTATGGCAACTCAACAACCTGCAGGATTCCAATGACTGGGTGGGGTTATACATTAAAGGTTGGCACATGAGGGTTTACAGAACAAGCATTGTCCCCACAAGTTTTATATTTGCAGAATGACAACATATGGCTTTCCAGTGACAGCGGAGTCCTGCAATCCTCACTGCAGGAAACAAAGTGCAACCCTGTCTTCAAACATCCTTTCATGTGTTAGAGCTATTAAAGGGGTTGTCTCACTACAAGGATTGCTTATTATGATAAAGATCTTGCAAATACAAGTCACTTTGCAATATATGTCCATTAACAGTGTCCTACCTATTCTGAGATATCCCCTCTTGTGTGGGCTGCATCAGCTCCTCAGGTCACTATAACTACAGACCTGTTCAATCTCTCATGATAGGCTGCCAGCACTGGTTGCTATAGCTACAGACCTGGATTCTACTGCAGCCTAATAAAAGCCAGTAAACCAGTCCCTGAATTCAAAGTGAAACCCAGAAAATAGGACTGAGTTAAGATAAATCAATGTAGTAAGACAACCCCTTTAATGCTGAGTAACTCTTCACATCCATTCCTTAATTGTACTGGGGTACCGCTATCCAGATTCACCGTCCTTCTGGCTACCACTGTGGCCAGAGACATAGTAAGCCATCCCCTGAGGGTCTTCATGCCCCACAGACATAACATACAATACTCAGTTTCCAACCAGCCTCAAAGCTTACCCAGATCCTTTAATATACTAGTCTGGTGAACTGCATTGTGGGAGACACAACAGTGACTGGTGTAAACATTACATCTCCCACAATGCATTACAGCACAGAATAATCTGAGGCTGTATTCACACGTAACAGTACTGTGCCACATGTGCAATTACAACAAAACTGCACACTTTTACCACAAATGGCTGCAATTTTGTACTGACGTTACTGGTATCGTGATTTTTACAGGAAAAACCACAGTAAAAAATAAAATAAAAATTGAGTCTTATTTATCAAGACTGTCTAACAGTAAAAGGTATGTACACACAGCGGATTTGGACAGCGATTCTGATGCGGATTCAGCCCTAAATCTGTGTCATTATCGGTATCTGACTGGAATCCACCTCAAATTGGGGCACATTTATCAGGACAGTTGTGTCAGAATTCTGGCACAATATGCGCCAATACTACTACATGCTTTACACTGTATGTATTATGTGTTTGTAGACACTTCTGCACCTCACCCGACAAAAAGGAGTGGCTTAGCATGCGATGCCACGTGTCAAGGTTTTGCCATAGTAAGTGGCATAAACTAAGCCCCAAAAATAGACTACACAGTTCTAACATGTGCCAGATTCATCAACACTGATACATGTGGCGCATTGTAAGACTAAGGGTATGTTCACACGGCTTATTTTGGCGCGTATTTCGCCACGTATTGCACATTATAAGCGGCGAAATGCGCGCCACGATTACGGTAATCCATAGCTCTCATAGAGAGCTATTGGTTACACGTTGTCTCCCCCGATCGGATTGTACGCCGGGGGAGAAAAGTGACATGTCAATTGTTAGCGGCGATTACACGTCACTAACAATGAATGTCTATGGGGTTGGCACCATTTTAGGGCTAAAAATCAGCTCTGTCAACATACCCTAAAAAGGTATTTGTTTCACACAGCAATCAATCGGCGCGCAGCTTTTATTTTTTAAGCAGCTCTGGAAACATGAAAGCCGGGCTCTGACTGGTTGCTGTGGGTAAGCGCTGGTTCACACGGCTTATTCAAGCAGTAATTGCGAGACGGATTTCGCCCGCAATTCCGGTTTGTATAAGGGGCGGGGCAGGGGTGCAGCTCCCCGGCCCCATAGACATGCATTATCCACAGCACGTATTCCGTCAGGATAATGTGCATGTCACTTTCTCCCCGCCCGGCGGATTCGCCGAGCGGGCTGGAGAGACGGAATCCATAGTTCTCTATGAGAACTATGGATTACCGTAGTTACTGGCACGGATTCCAGCCATATTGCAGCGCAAATACGGCACGCTGTACGGCTCCAATCCGTCCCAGAATAAGCCGTGTGAACGGCCCCTAACAGACAATTTTGGTAAATGAAGCCCAGTGGCCCACATGTACTACCGCTGTCTAAAAGTTAGACAGTGTAAACTTAGGCAGTCTAAAAATGCACCAAGTGGCTCATGCTGCTTGTTTAGTTGGTGCAGCTTTAGAATGGTCTTACTTTTAGACCAGGTTTTTTTTTTGGGCTTATTTTCTATGCCAGAATTTGGTCGAAAATTTGATGAAGATTTTGGCGCAGCATGTTGCATAGCCCATTTCAGTAACCCACCCATGGCCACTTTTAAAGACCCAACGTCCACCATTCGTGCAGTGTGCAGAAGCGGTCTTAAAGGGGTTGTCTCACTACAAAGATTGCTTTTTATGTTAAAGCTCTTGCAAACACAAGTCACTTTGCGATATATGTCCAGTAACCGTGTCCTACCTATTCTGCGAAATCCCCTCGTGTATGGGCTGCATCAGCTCCTCAGGTCGCTATAGCTACAGACCTGTTTGATCTCTCCTGATAGGCTGTCAGTGCTGGTTGCTATAGCTACAGACCTGGCTTCTACTATAGCCTAGTAGAAGCCAGTAAACACGCCCCTGAATTCAAAGTGAAACCAAGAAAACAGGACTGAGGTGAGATGAATCAATGTAGTGAGACAACCCTTTTAAGCCCATAATAAATCTGTCGGAGACATGCTGCACCACTTTTTGTCGTATTTTTAGACACTTTCTAGCGCAACCACACTAATAATGTGGAAATGAACAAACAAATGAACAAACAAAAAAAATCGTCCAATAACTGCATTAAAAACTGCAGCTGGTTTTCTGTGAAACCTGGGTAATTTTGCCGTGCAGCGCGGTACAGATACTTGTAGCCTGAGACGGGCATTGAAGCAACAGGGCATACAAATGAATACAGCTGAAGAATCAGCTTTGGGTAGGATTGGAGTAGAACTTCTACTACAATTCAATATTAGACTTTAAAAAAAAAAAAAAAAATCTCAGATCGTATTCATGTAAACTACGTTTAAAGTAAAAACTGCGCTTTAGATCGAGCCTCCACTGGATATTAAAGCAACACTCTACCCTAGTAGTTTGCACACAGCAAGGAGGGATTCTACATAAAGTGCTCTGGCGCTGAATCCTATTCACACCTGAGGCTTTGAGTACAATGTGTCTCATGCCTCAATGAGGAGGGTTCTATAGACTATTAAAGTAAATGGTCACAGGCCTCTGTGTATAGGGAGAGCGCACTTTAAGACGTACAAGGCACAACATAGGACAAGTCTGTGATTGGCAGTGATGAGATAAAAGGAGCTTGTCACTTCAATACTGTAGTAAAAAAATAGAATTATTATTATCAATGGGGTTGGCAACTTGGCTTTTCTTTTTTTTACAATACTTTGGAGGACATGGCACTAATTGTGGCACTGGGGTAGCATAGTGGTAATAAAGGGGGACAGTCTGCTCTAAACCTGAAATCATACTAAACACTAAATAGTCTTATAACGTGTCACAGATACAAATTTATAAGAATATCTTGCTACTTTCTAGCAGCTGTCCCATCATAGCTCCAGCTAAACCTGGGTTCACACATGGTATTCACTTTGTTGCTGCCACAGCCCCACTGGGGTAGGTGGGGCAAATGTAATCCTACGTGGAATAAATTTTTTCTATTTGCTACACACTTTATGTGTGGGACACAAAAGCATGGTCTGCTATGCTTTCGAGTCCTGCAGTGAACAGGTGTAACACTGGCAAATGTAGCCCACGTAGGATTATGCTTGCTCTATTTACCGCTATAAGGCGGCAGCGGATATGTTGCGCTATCCATTGGGGTACCTATATGCGCGGTCCGCGGATGGATACTTTAAGCACAGTGGAAAATGAAGTATGAAACCAAGTATAACAGAAGTACTGGGAAATGTCTTCAAATGGGGAACTCTGTCAATAAGTGCTTCATTGAGGCTTTGGAAAACAGAGTCTATTAACAGTAAAACTGTACTAATCTGGAACTATGAAGTCTACATTATTCATCTTTAAAGATGCAATTTTTGAAGCCAAAACCAGGAATGGATCATAACTGGAAGACTGAGACTTCTTGTTTAATATCCAGTCTTGGTTTAGGCTTTAAAAACTGCATATAAAAAGCCTCTGAATGCAGCTTCAGATATCCTTGAGAATGGAGCTTCATTACCCAGGGCACATGGTGGTGCAGACACTGTTGATCCAGCATGGGACTATATTCAAATTATCAGGACTTCTGAACCATCAGGTGTGGGACCAATGAAGTTCTCTGTAGAAGTGTGTCTGATTGGCTCCCAAGAACCGATTGACCGTGACGCACAGTGGGAGAGAAACTATCACTCCCATTATCTGCCACAGCTCCAGGAGCAATAATCATAAAGATGGCGCTTTTGGATTGTGGAGTAGATCCTATAGTCTTTTCTTCTTGGAGGGTCCCTTTAAGGCTGCACCTAAACTTTGCCCACAGGATCTTTAAGGGATTAGCTTCCTGGTGAATGTAGAAGTGCACAGCAGAAAATCACATAAAATAAAAGCAATTTCTATTTTGCGCTGTGCAGAGAATTACATTTTTCCTGAAGAAACAGCAACATTGCGCATCAGCACCGACAATTGCAAGGAGTGAATATGGCTATATTGTTAATGCTTCATCAGTAGCACCTGAAACATGGCAGGGACGACTCTCCTCACAAAGATGATTGCAATTATCTTAAAGGAAAAGCGGCAGCGCCAGTCACTTTGCAACTGCAGATCATGAATAATACAGCAGTGCCCTTTAAAAGACATCATCACCTCAGAACATAAATTTCAGCTATTTTTATAGAGGAACATATAAAGCGAAGCCCCTTAACGGACCTCAAGTTACCTATGTTATAACTCAGAGCTGCACTCACTATTCAGCTAGTGAAGTCACTGTTTACATACCTTAGTTTTTATAAATATTATACTTCAGAGCTGCATTTACTATTCTGCTGCTTATCAGAAACAGTCAGCAAGCTTGTGAACTGTTACTCATCTAACAGTTTAGTTGAGCTCATACAATATAGGGGGCACTTCCTCAAATTAAAAATAAAATTAAAGAATTACCAGATCAAGCTATGGGATTTCACCAGCAGAACAGTGAGTGCAGCTATGGAGTATAATACAGGATGTAACTTTTTGTTTTGTGTTCGTTACTGTATGAGGCACCTGCAAGCCCTTTGTATATTTTGTCCCCAAGTGTTTGGATTGAGCATTCAGTTGGGTTATATAAGAAAATCTTGGGCTGGTTCATTGACGTCTGGCATCATGTATTAGGGGCATGGGATACAGGACCAGATGAGGGCCCAAATAAAAAAAAAAAAAAAAAAAAATTAGATTGATGTTTGGTGTATGGGATTAGGTTGTTTGGGTTTATTTTGTGCACAAATCGTTTAATTTGTGTTGGCAGAATGCAACCGAATCAGGGGAGCTTAGGTAGATTATACTTTACTTTAATAAAGTAAATTAAAAACAATGTAAATGTTGTATATAGGTGGTGTTTTTTGTGGGGGAATGAGTGAAGAGTGTTGGGTTTGACTGATGTTGTTAATACTATGTTATAGGGTTTTCTCAATACAAAGATTAGCTTTCAGAATGAAGGGACAGGTAATTGAAGATTTGTTCTAAATACATTGGTCTATTGATTTTACTTTAGTCATGAGATAAGAGATTTATGTGCTCTGAGTGCACACAGGTTTCTATGGTTACCTGACCATACCTCTTATATGATTAGAGCACAAATCACCATGGACAGAGCTCACTTTCTCACTCCAGAGTAAACTAATTATCATTAACAAGATTAGCTTCTATTTGCAGATAAACAATTGTTTTCGGTCACAGCAAGTATACCTTTTATTTACTGAAAATTAGATCTCCTGCACTTGTCAGTGTAAGGCTCAGCTAATTACAGAGAAGCTAAATATGCTAATCACTGCTACAGAACCACCGACAGTCTGAGAAGTGAGTGTAAAACTGCTTGTGATACAGCTTGGTGAGAAAACCCTTTTAAGATGTTATGTATACAGGGCATGGGTTTCAGTCAGGTTTTGACATGGTTTTCAGATTTGAAAATCTTCAAAATTCGACTGTAAATCCATTCCAATAGACCTCAAAAGAAAATCTGAGCAGTGTAGGCTACAGAGCTCAGAATTTCTGTGGTCGGATTTAACATCCGAAAAACTTGTCAAAAAACTGGAATGTACATTCTTCTTCCGGTTTTTCCGATGGAAAATGTACTGTTCAATGTCAATGGGCCTCTGAAAACAGACTGCAACATCCACACCAAAGAACGCGGCGAAAACCGATTGTAAAATACCAATGTATTCGGTTACAGAATCTAACCAGTATTTTACCATTGCCAAGTGGACGCAGCCTAAGGCTTATATTACTCCAAGTATTGAGTTTGTGTCTTGTTTTGTGAATTTTGTATTTAATTTATTCATTGTTGTGTTTTTAAGATTTTAATAGAAGAATTACAGGATGTAACTCAGGATCAGTACAGAATAATTGACATAATGTATGAACACGGTGTGGAGATTAACAATGTGATTTAAATGGAAGTTTGTGACTTAAATTGAGTTTAGAGGTGAATTTATATTTTAAAGGGGTTGTATCATTTCATTGAATGGTCTTCAGAATAAGGGGACAGTGAAAACAAGCAACTTTGCAATTGGATGTCATTAGCAAAGCTGTCTTGTTATCACTTATCTCCTGTTTCTGTTTACACTGATATCCAGTGCTGGTCGGATCCCTCCTTCTTGAATTTCACTAGCTGAGAGCTCATTTACATTCTGTTCAGCCTCGGTCGGCTGTATTCACGGAGCTTGCATTCCTGCCTCTCACTCAAAGTAAGGTACCGGCAGATTTTCACTCTGCACAGCCAGAAGAAACAGAATAACACTGCAGGGCTTCTATAATCAGGAAACAGCACAATTGTGCGACTGTGCCTAAACAAGTATCTGACTAAGATTCAGGGGGAAGGTACACAAACTTATTTTTTGCGCATTAATTTAACACATTGGGATGTGCTATAGTTGCCCCAAATTAAAGGGACTTATAAAACATTATAAACTCTCCATGATGCAGAGTTAAGGTAGAAGCTGCATACTCATGAACACTGATCGTGAATACAACTTGCATAGAATGAATCAATCTTTTCCATTGGGGATGGCCCTACCTAATAAGAACACTTCTAGACTGTTAGCTCCTAAGACAACTGTCAAGACTATTAATATGGCACAATAGAAAACCACAAAGTAGCTGCATAAAGTAACACCCCATCGCAGAGAAGGGCAGGAGAACGAGACGCTCACCCCTCCAGCGCTGCGTGCGTCTTTTCATATTACGTCGTCCTGTAAACTGTGCAAACATCATTTGGTCAATATAAACATTTTGCTTATAAAAAAAAAAAATACAAAAAATATAATTTGATACAAATAGAATGAAAAAGAAAAGATTTAGGGATCATTTTGCAGAAAAAAAATATATACAAACTCTGATTAACGATTTCACCCACCAAATATCATCAGCTGATTAGACTAATATTAATTACCTTCCACCTTAACGACGCTTCCCTGCTCTAGAACGTCTCTGCTGGCACGATGCCGTGACCATGGAATGATTTCATAGCAAGGAAATGTTCTAGAGCGGGAAGCTGCTTTCATATCAATATATACGTTTAGTAAAATGCCTTTAATCCGGCATCTGATAATCCAGTGGCCATTAGGTCCCACTGATGCCGGATTAAAGGGCCTTTATAATATATTCCGAAAGGAACTGCCCAGGATATAAAAATAAAATAAAAAATAGACGTTTTCTTCTATACGGGTCTCAACACTGATGTAAGTGCAAGGTCAAAACCGGAAGAGACTTCTACTCCGCTTCTCGGTTCTAAAACTTACAATCACGGAGGGTGACCATACTAGACACTCATCATCCATCGCTCCCCCGCCACGCATGGACTGGAGGAGACACAGGATCATGTGAACTCCAGGCTGTCCAGCTGGAAGAGATTGTTATTGGTCGGTGTGGTGAAGTACAACTGGTTTGTGGGCGATCGGATGTTCAACCCCAGGGTCCTTTCAAAGTCCAGCAGCTGTCCCATGAAGTTAAAGTTGGAGAGATGTTCGACTTTTTCCTCTTCACAAAATCATAGGCGTCATTCAACGAGAGGTTGAGCTTCTGCATGAGGTACGCAACGGTGACCGTGACCGAGCGGCTGATTCCTGCCAGTCAGTGTTCGAGGATCCCGCACTTGTTGGTACGAGACTCATCTGAAATGAAACAAAAATTGGTCACAGATAATCACTGGGAGGAGCAAACAGATACAATGAAGGGGTTGTCCCAAACCGATCAATGGGCTTAATTAGGAATCAGTAAGAGTGCTTTCACACAGCGCAGTTTTGGTGCAGTTTAAACTGCAATCCAATTAAACTGCCTTTATTACCAGCAAGCTTCTTTCACCTTTCTAAACTGTTTGGAAAGTGAGTAATCAATGAGTGTGTTTGTATCCACAAGATTTCACAGACAGTAATTGATTACTTACTTGAAACTCCTCTCTGAACAATTTAGACAACTGAAAGAAGCTTGCTGGTAATAAAGGCAGTTTAATTGGAGCGCAGTTAAAACTGCACCAAAACTGCACTGTGTGAAAGCACTCTAAGGCCATGTTCACACGGCTTAAAATGGGCCGTATTTCGGTCGTAATACGCCGAAGTGCCCAATTACGGCCGAAAACGCCATTCATTACGGTAATTCACATTCTCATAGAGAACTATGGATTACGTCTCCTCTCCCCGCCCGGTCAATCCGCCGGGCGGGGAGATAATTGACATGTCACTTTCTAGCGGCGTATACGCGCCGCTAGCAGTGATTGTCTATGGGCCGGCGAAGTGCCGGCCCCCCCGCTCACTCCCCCGCTCCCGCCCCGCCCCCACGACGTAATTGCGGGGCGTAATTACGTCCCGCAATTAAGCCGTGTGAACATGGCCTAAGAGTCTGTTGTAGGAGCAACCAAAACTCTGTTGGACAGTTTTGATAAATAGAGTCTAATGTGTCTGCAACTTTCTAGTATGCCTTGTGTTTCAATTCTCCAGCTTTTTCAGGATCTCTGTGGTGAGTAAATGGGGACATTCTCGGCTTCAGCAAGTTGCTAGAAAAACATTCTGACCAAGGACTTTTGACATCTAAGGGGCAGTTATATAATATTAAAAGGGATGTTTGGTTTAAAAAAAATATTATTTTAGGCTGCGATTACACGGCAAAGGACAAATACCAGTCAGGAAATCTGACCGGTATTTGGTCTTTTTTTTTATGGCACGCAGGGGGACGGCTTTTGTCCGTGGTTGGCAGATTCGACCCGTCACCCTTCGCACCCACATGTTCATATTCTGCACAAAATCCGGGGAAAAGAATGAACAGCCCCATAGACTTTATTACTCATGTCATCTATCTCCCCACGCATACAATACCATCGTATTGTACGAGCGGGGAGAGGAGGCGTAATCCATAGTTCTCTATGAGAACTGTGGATTACCGTAATTTCGGCACGCATCTCGCTCATATTAGAGCACAAATACAACGCGAAATGTGCGCCGAAATTTGACCATGTGAACATACCCTTACTGTTCGAACGGCCACTGAGGCATGTGATTGGCTGCAAGGTCACAGTAAACATACGTCATCGGCAGGGGCCAGAGCTCAATGCTGGAATGGTGCTGTCTAGAAATCAAAGTCCTGAGGGGGGGTGACCTAAAAATATGTATAAATATATTAAGTACTATATATAAAACTCTCCTATGATGTATTTATATCCTGCATTGTATCTATAATCAGGGGGAATCCTCTATGTCTAAAAAGGTGGTTTCTATATAAACATAGAAAGGGATTCTTTACTGTACGAGCAGTGAGACTATGGAACTCTCTCCAGAGGAACTTGTCATGGTAAATTCACAGGGTTTGGATGCATTCCTAGAATGTCATAATATAGCAAGTTATAGTGACTTGGATTCTGGAGAAGGGTCGTTGATCCAGGGATTTATTCTGATTGCCAGATTGGAGCTAGGAAGAAATGTTTCCCTAAAATGAGGACAATTGGCTTCTACCTCATGGGGGTTTTTGCCTTCCTCTGGATCAACACTACAGGACAATAGGCTGAACTGGAGGGACATCTTTTTTTCGGCCTTACAAACTATGTGACTATTGTTCTTACTGGTACAGAGCATGACCAGCAGGGCAACTCTGGTGACTTTCTCGATAGCAATGCGTTATCTATTCCTAAGACAGAGGAGTCTGATAACCTGGGACTTGGTGGCTGCTGACATCATACACTTGAACTTTGTATCTGGATACAATAGAAATTGCAAAGTACGGCAGAGAGGAAACCGTCTGCTGCTGTAAAATATGGCAAATATAGTGGAAGCAGGGGGTCTATTCTGATGATATGTGCTCTTCAGATGGTTTGTCCAACTCAAAACACACACACTCCTCCTTTTTTTTAATCCTCTGCCAATCCAGCATTGAAACTTGTTCAGTCCAATTTTGCATAATTCTGGTCAGTATGACTGCTGCAGCCAATCAGTGGTCTCAGCGGTCATGAGCCGCTGTACTTATATCACTGCTCACATCTGGAGAGGTAATGTCAATGGAACGGCACATGATGGCGAGTAGTGTACTGACCGGAAGTGAACAAAGCCTGGATTGACTCCCTGAGATTCAAGGCTGTAACAATGGGGGATTAAAAAAAAAAAAAAAAAAAAAAAATGTAAAAGGAAAAAAACAAAACAAAACACAAACCCTAAAAAAATACAAAATAAACAAGTGATACATACCTTCCTGTCCTCTGTCACTGCTCTGGAGATCCCTGGCTTTTCTGCACTTAAAGGGGATGTCCATCTTATTATTATGCATCTGGGGTCCCATTAAAACAAACAAACAAACAAACAAAAAAAAAACTTATACTCACCTTTCTCTGGTCATTGGTTCCACCGCTTCTCTCTGGTCTTCCGATTTAATTGTTGTAGTGGTCACATGCCTCTACTTACCTCAACATTTGGAGCGGTTCTCTTCTGAACGGTCATGTACATGAGAAGCATTTGACTTTTGCAAATCAAAGGAATGGGAGAGCCAGCGTTGGAACCAAGGACTGAGTTTTTATTTCTTTAACCCTGGGGTATAGTTTACATTTTTTTCACGACATGGACAACCTCTATAAGGATTCTTGTCCAGACACACAAGAGGCTTGCACTTCATTGTAATCCTCTCCTGTGCAATGGGACAAGAACCCAGGAGTGAAAAGGTGCAGATTTGCCAGGGAGCTCCAAAGTAGCAGTGGTGAGGGATAGGAAAGTAAGGATCACCTTTTTATTTTTTTACCCAGCCTGGCCCCATTTCAGATTAATTTCTTTCTGACAACCCCTTTAACCCAATAACCTGTTTAATACTATCCAGTGTTATATCAGTAACATTTAATCACTATATAATAACTCATTTAAAGATCTGTTTGCTGGTAATAAGTACAAATATTTATTGCATCAATCTAATGTTTCCCACAGCTGAGGGTTTGTTACAATGGTATCCAGCCTAGACAATCCTCTGTGATATCAAGGCATCAGCGCCACACACCTCTCTTGTGTCCTGACAGTTTATTACAATCAGTCTGGAGACCAGACAGTTGCTCTCACAGAGGGCTGTGCAGACTGGGTACTAGTGTAAACACTAGGAGCTGTGAGAAATATAAAGTTTTTTTCTGCTACTGCATATTAAAACAGAATGGGCCTTATGTATGAAAACTGTCTAATGGTAAGACTGTCTTTGTTGCCCATAGCAACCAATCAGAGCTCAGCTTTCATTTTTTTCAGAGCAGTATAAGAAATGAAAGCTGAGCTCTGATTGGTTACTTTGAACAATAAAGACAGTCTTACCATTAGACAGTTTTCATAAATGGGGCCTAATGTTTCAATGACCAGAAGCCTGTCAGGTTAATATAATACCAGCATGGAATCAGCGTTTCATCAGAGCAAATAGAAATCTAGGTGTATAAGTGCATTATTGATGAATATACAGTATCTCACACAAGTAAGTACACCCCTCACATTTTTGTAAATATTGTTTTCTATCTTTTCATGGGACAACACTGAAAATTTGACACTGAAACAATGTAAAGTAGTCAGTGTACAGCTTGAATAACAATGAAAATTTGGTGTCCCCTCAAAATAACTTAACAAACAGCCATCAATGTCTAAACTGCTAAACAAAACTGAGTACACCCCCTATGTGAAGATGGACAAATTGTGGCCAATTTGCCATTTTCCCTCCCTGGTGTCATGTGGCTCATTAGTGTGAAAGGGGAGCAAGTATGTTAAATCTGGTGTTATCGCTCTCTTACTGTGCCATGACATGTTGAGCTTCCAGTGACCAGTATGATAAAGAACTCTCTGAGGAGCTGAAAAAAACAATTGTTGCTATACATAAAGATGGCCAAGGCTATAAGAAGATTGCCAATGCCCAGAAACTGAGCTGCAGTATGGTGGCCAAGACCATACAGAGGTTTATCATGACAAGTTCCACAGAAAACAGGCCTTGTCATGGTCGACCACAGAATTGCACGTTCGCAACATCATACCCAGAGGCTGTCTTTTTAATATAGATGTACGAGTGCTGCCAGGATTGCTGCAGAGGTTAAAGAGGTGTGGGGTCAGCCTGTCAGTGCTTAGACCATATTCCGTACACGGCATTACATCGGTCTGCATGGCTGTCGTCCCTGAAGGAAGTCTCTTCTAGAGATGATGCAAAAGAAAGCCAACAAACAGTTTGTGGAAGACAAGCATGGATTACTGGAACCATGTCCTGTGGTCTGATGAGACCACGATAAACTTATATGGTTCAAATGGTGTCAAGTGTGTGTGGCAGCAACCTGGTGAGGAGTACAAAGACAAGCGTGTCTTGCCTACAGTCAAGCATGGTGGTGAGAATGTCATGGTTTGGGGCTGCATGAGTGCTGCCGGCTGTGGGGAGCTACAGTTCATGGAGGGATGAATGCCAGCATGTACTGAGATATACTGAAACAGAGCATGATCCCCTCTTTTGGAAACTGGGTCGCAGGGCAGTATTCCAACATGATAAGATCCCAAACACACCTACCAGACCACCACTGCCTTGCTAAGGAAAATGAGGGTAAAGGTGCTGGACTAGTCAATCATGTCTCAAGACCTAAACCCTATTGACCATCTGTTTGGCATCCTCAAACGGAAGGTGGAGGAGTGCAAGGTCTCTAACATCCACCAGCTCCATAATGTCAACATGGAGGAGTGGTAGAGGATTCCAGTGGCTACAACCTGTGATGCTCTAGTGACCTCCATGCCCAAGAGAGTTAATGCAGTGCTGGAAAGTAATGGTGGCCGCACAAAATATTGATATGGCCACAGTTTGTCCATTTTCACTTAGGGGTTTACTCATTTTTGTTGCTAGCTGTTTAGACATTGATGGCTGTGTGTTGAGTTATTTTGAGGGCACATCAGATTTACACTGTTATACATGTTGTACACCGACTACCTTACATTATATCAGTGTCCTGTCTTCAGTGTTGTCCTATGAATAGATATAATACAATATTTACAAAAATGTAAGGGGTTGAATTACTTTTGTGAGATACAGTAAATGAGGATTTGTCCACCTCATGAAAAAAGTATTTAGATAGGTCCCGGGTCCCATGTAAAATAAAAAATTACATTCGCCTTCGCTGTTGATACAGCGTTACTTCCGAATGGTCACATGCTCCTAACTTACATCACTGTTCAGAAGCGGACAGCTGCAAATGGTGATGTAAGTTCGTGGCAACCAATCAGTGGCGGCAGCGGTAATGTCCCCGTTCAGTAGTGACGCTGTGTCTACAGAAGACCAGAGAGACTTTTTCTTTTACTTGGGTCTCATGACCTATCTCACTAACTTTTTAATGAGGTGGACAACTCCTTTCATGAGAAGACCGTTCCATCCCTACCGATAAAGGATATGGCCTCCGGGAAGAACTGCGACAGATTCTGGCTCCAGTGATCGGAGATGGGGATCTGCTTGTACTTGAATTCTCCATTATGTTCGAATGTGTTGGGCAGGTTTGGCGTCACGTTCAGGATGTACTTGATATTATACTTCCCCAATATATCCAAGTTAGCAGAATCCTTTGCGCAGCCGAGGTACAAATATGGAAGTATCTGGACGGGGAACGTGGTCTGGTTGGTGATGGTGGGGCTTCCCTCCGATTCAGTGGCGCTGTTGGGTTCTCGATCAGATTCGCCATCGGAACCTTCTGAACTGATTCTCAAAGCGCCCAATCCCAGCAGAGAATCCGGGGATGGATCAGTGGGGGAGGGGATCTCCAGGCCAAGCTCGCAATGCTCAGGGTGCTCCCTCTGGAACCTGCTGTAACCACCTGGAAACAATCAGAAATAGAGATCAGGCACAGTTAAAGGGAATTTGTCACCAATTTTTTTTTTTTTACTTATTAAATCAAGCCCCTGGATCCATATTCTTTTCCTCTCAGCCGTTCTTATTTCCTGATTGTAGATTTCTCTATTCTGCCGTCTATATATAATTGTGGGGAAGACATTCTTGCTTGCACTGCTTTAACAGCAGTCAGAGAGATACTTTACAGCAGCTTCATGCACATAGAATTCTTAAGACAGTTTCTGTCCCTTAGACTTGTATAGGAGAGTTTTCACTGTGAAGGGAGGGGAGAGGGGGAGCTGTGACATCTCCTCTTGTGACTGGTGGATCCTGTGTTACCTGTACACCTGTACACAATGGTGTCTCCTTTCAGCTTGACCCTGCTTTTACTGATAATGAGCACACTGCTGAAACAGAACAGGAAGTGTCAGATGATTATTAGGCTTAATGGCCAAAGTGAAAACTGCATTATTAAAAAAAATACTGAAAGTGATCTGGAAAATAAAAAAAAAAATAACCAAAAATTCCTAAAAAAAATGTGTTTAACATAAAAATGTGAGTTAAACAATAAGTCATTTTTTGATGACACATTCCCTTTAAATAATCTCCCTCCTCCAACCACCACAACCTTGACCTCTCACCACTGCAGCCCCAGCCATACAGGTTACAGAGGTAAAAGAACAACAAAACCGTGCAACGTATCTGCCACGCTGGGCCTATGTTTGAAAACTGTCTAGCAATAAGACTGTCTTTGTTGCCCATAGCAACCAATCAGAGCTCAGCTTTTATTTTTCTAGCGCACTCTATGAAACGAAAGGGGAGCTCTGATTGGTTGCTACAAGCTAGGCAATTTTTATAAGTGAGACCTATTGTATCTGCAGAAAGGTTTAAAAGGGTTGTCTCACTACATTGATTCATCTTACCTCAGTCCTGTTTTCTTGGTTTCACTTTGAATTCAAGGGCGTGTTTACTGGTTTCTACTAGGATGCAGTAGAAGCCAGGTCTGTAGCTATAGCCACCAGTGCTGGCAGCCTATCAGGATAGATCAAACAGGTCTGTAGCTATAGCGACCTGAGGAGCTGATGCAGCCCATACAAGAGTGGATATCTCAGAATAAGGTAGGATACTGTTAATGGACACATATTGGAAAATTACTTGTTTTTGTAAGATCTTTAACATAAAAAGCAATCCTTCTAGTGAGACAACCCCTTTAAAATCCAGTTTGCAACAATGTAACATCTGGTCACTGTTGCAAGTGTAGCAAAACTGCGAAGTGTAAACATGCGGTAAAAGGTTATTTGCAGCTGTACCAAGGGAAAGTTCCTATCTTGCACATCAATGGTATATTGATTAAATATGCCATCAATGTGCGATAAGTGCAGGTCCCAGAGGTGAATGAGCCCCTGAAAGTCTAATTTCTGAGAGTAGGTCGCGCCTGCCTCTATTCAGTTCTATGGGAGTTCCAAGAAAGGACAAGCACACCGCTTGACTGTACTTCAAACTCCCATAGGACAGATTGGAGAGTAGCGCACTAGCAATGATTAAGCGTGGCAAGCTTGAAGCGTATACTGTAATTTTGCATTTCAGTAAAAATGTGGAAACTTATTTTTAATAAAATGGATAAAGAATAACGTTTTAAGAACCTTTTTGGAGGTGCAGGATTTCTAAACAACATTTGGAAGCGCACAAGCACCGCCTACTCTACATTCTGAAAAGAGACTTTCGGGGCCCATCCCCGAGGCAGGTGCGGCTCCCACAAGTATCACACATTGATGCCATATTCTTTTGATATGGCATCAATGTGTGAGACGAAAACACCCCTTTAAAACCTGATTACAAACCTGTTTCAGTATTAGTGGCCAGTAAGGCTAGGTTCACATTCGCGTTATTATTTCTATTTGTATGTCCCATTAAAACAACAGAAAATTGAAAAGAAAGGTGGTGTCAGATCAGTTTCATGATGGCCGCCAACAGCGCCTAACAGACCCCACTGACTATAGTGGGGGTCGATCAGGTTCCATCATTTTAACAGAAATAGCATACTGTGATATTTTTTTCAATTATTTTTTTTTAAGGAATTCACAATACAGTCTTTTTATGGAACCCTGAATGGCGATGTGAACCTAGCATTAGCTAGGTCTACACAGTGTAAAAACAATGCGCAGATTTTAAAGGGGTTTTGCCACGAAGCGAGTTCCTTACCTCTTATCTGCTCAAGGGAGAATATAAACAAAGTATGCTGAGTCATAAACGGCTGCAGGGGTGAACGGGAGGGGGTGAGCAGAGAGCGAGGAAGCAGGGAGCGTCTCAAAAGTTTACTCAAATAATAACATTACAACAGTGGATTCTCTATACAGAAGACAGACTCATACACTGCACTTTCTCCCCAGGCCCTTGCAAGCTCCTTCACGTTCCCTGTCATCAGAAAAGAAGTGCAAACACGCAAGTGCGGCCAGATTAGCTCCCTGTCAGCTACTGGTCGTGTCTAATGTAAACTTTCAGGAAACTAAGGGGGACTAAGCAATGCTGTAGCTCTCACAGGCTCACATTTTTGTAATCACATATATTTAGAAAAGTGATTAAATACCCATTTTGGAGGATCCTACGTCAACATTACATCGTGGCAAAACCCCTTTAAGGGAAGGACAAACAAAGGTTTTTCACGACTTTTTATGTGCCGTTTTTCTTTGATGCACTTTTTTATACTAAAAAAATTGAAGAATGCATATTAATGGGTCAAAAATACAGCAATTAGCAAATAAAATACATGCATAATTGGCATTTTTTCAAATCCCCATTGACTATCCATTGTAAAAGAACAGGCTAAAACACACGTTATGCACCAAGAACTGACATGCAATCACTTAAAATGACCCATAAAAAAACCTCATGTGTCCCAATGGTGTGTACTCCCCTATAAAACTATGGGACACTTGAGCATTTGGTGCATAAAATGCCAGTTTTACACGTTAAGATAGGGGTCAAAAATGCTGTGTGAACCCAGTCTAACATTGTTTGAAAGCAGCAAAATGGCAGTGATTGATTTCTATTATTTTTTGTTAAATAATGATAATTATGGGGGGGTGACCTTTCTGGTTAAACAGAGGTCGGAGGCTGCTCATTGGGTGTATATAAGGAGAAGTCTCCCTGCAAGACGTGATATGACAAGCCGACTCCACCCGTCTTCCCGGACGTTCCCTTCATTATACATGCGAGTTATGACGCCCACGCAGCGTGTGTCGGAGAAGCAGTAACCCCCGGCATGCTGGAGCTTGTCTAACACTTCATCAAGGAAACGTCACAAGCAGCTGACAAAGGTGGAAGCAGCGTACAGAGCAGACCCAGAAGTACACCGGAGTTGCCCTGTAGCTTCTCCTCTAGGGGAAAGCAGGGTAATAACTAAGATAGGAGCTGAAATGACGGCCACTGTGGTTGTTCAGCTTTCCAGTAAAAAGATATCCCTAACTTTTTGTGAGTAGTTTGTTTGGCTTTTGGTTGAAATTTCAGAATGAACATAAAATTTGTTGAATTTAATGGGACCATCTGTTAACTTTAGAATGAAAATGTACAACTGTTCAGTGTTTCAGTACTTTTTGCACAACTTACTGATCTCTAACAAGGAGCTTAATGGCAAAATTCAGGTGAATCGCCCAATAAATTTAGTGGATCAATTTGAATTGTGATTTAAACAGTCCTCCTCATCATGCTGGTCACATTTTGACATCATGAGACCAAGACAACACCTTACATTTGATCAACAGTACCTCGCTTCAAGTGAGGCTTCAAGCAGGATGCTCTCAGACGGAAGTGGCCACTGAATTTAGAGTGTCATCAGCAACAGAGATATACTGGAAGAGTCACAGAAAGGCAAAGAAGTAGACGTCCTTTGGCTACATCACACATTGATGACTGCTTCATTGTAAATAATGCTTTGTGGAACCGGATGATGAATGCCACACAGCTCCAGGCACGCTTAAGGGAGGAAAGAGGCAACCAAGTGTCACGTCAGACCTTTCAGCGAGGATTGTTTAAATCCAAATTCAAAATAATCCTCTAAATTTATCGGGCAATTCAGGGATCAAAAATCTGTTGTGAATATTGCCAATTATGTTCCTTGCTAGAGATCAGCAAATTGTGCAAAAAGTACTGAATCACTGAACAGTTGGACATGTTCATTTTAGTTCATTTAAAAAAATTCAAGAAATGTTATGGTCATCCTGGAATTTCAACCAAAAAGCCAAATATCCCTAACTTTTTGTGAGTAGTGGATTATAAATTCACCTGGGTGTTTTTAAAGGGGTTCTCCAGGTTGTTGTTTTTTTTGTTCAGCTAAAATAGAAAAACTCATACTCAAAACTCCTGCCGTTCCAGGGTTGCTGGTGTCTCCCCCAATTTTCTGATAATATTCGTCTGCCAGTGGTCTCTCCCATTCTTCAGTTTTCATCTGGTTGCCAGTGGTCTCCCCAGTTTTTCTGTTTACCTCCAGCTCATGGCAGTCTCCCTTGTTCTTCAATTCTTGACCGATTCGTTTACCCTCCTTCCTGACCAGGCACATTTTCTTTTTCCTTAGTACACGCAGGTTTGGGCGTTATATCGCTTTTTCACACTCAGTTATTCTACAAATTTTTACCTTTTTTGTGATACTTTAGGCTTTACTTTTATGTAATTTTACATTAGAAATTTTTATTTTTTTTTGTAACAGCAAAAGTGGCACTAAGTCTTGTAACAACGTGACTCTTTTCCGCCACAAATGTTTATGTAGAGGCAATATCATTTCAGGGGCATCAGGGGCAGGGACAAAAGTTTTGGCTGTTTTTTTTCTTAATACAATTTAATTTTTTATAAGTGTTTTTTAAAATATCTTATTTTACATATTGTGGCCCCGATAAGGTCAGAAA
The DNA here is from genome assembly GCA_025379985.1 of Phyllomedusa bahiana. NCBI lineage: Eukaryota > Metazoa > Chordata > Amphibia > Anura > Hylidae > Phyllomedusa > Phyllomedusa bahiana. Next base: position 47,404 of record JAODAL010020358.1, on the reverse strand, counting down.
GAGACCTTTGGTAAACATTTTTAAATAACCTTTTTTCTTTGCTGATTTCCCCGTTACTGTAGCCCCTGCTAAAATCACTGCAGAGTTGATCTGACCCAGAAGCTCATACAGTTACCAAGCCCCAGCGGCACATAACCTGCTTTTTTTATATACATTGCCCATTGTGCTCTGTATATACGATTAAGGCCGTGTTCACACGGCTTATTCCCGACGGATTTGTGAGCCGTATTGAGCTCACAAATCCGCCGTGAATAAGGGGCGGGACGGGGGCGTGGCCGGAGCGCGGCGGGGGCGCCGCTCCCTGCCCCATAGACAATGCATTGTTTACGGCGCGTACGCATGTCACTTTCTCCCCGCGGGGCATCGCGAGCGGGGACAGGAGCGACGGAATCCAATGTTCATAATGAGAACTGTGGATTTCCATAAGTCAGAGGACGGATTTGGCGCCGTACTGCAGCGCAAAATCCGCGGTGATCTGACAGCGCCAATCGTGCCCCAAATAACCGTTTAACGAGGCCTAAGAAGGCAGGGACTGTAATAACTTGTCCCTGCCTTCCCAGTGGAGAGTCTGCTAAGACTGACTGCTGGCTCCAAGGACACTTCAGAACATCCGTGCCGAGAGGTCAACCTCCTGGATGTTTACACTCAACAGCCGGTCAGCATCTAGTTAACATCCGGCTGCCAGCGGTCTCCCCCTTCTGTCTATAACTGACTGATGGTGATCAGCTTATTGATTGGCAGTCTTGTTTTGTTCGAAAGCACAGCTCAGAGCCATTCACTTCTGAACAGATCTCAGGCCAATCAGTATAGGTATGTTCACTTGGCGTCTTTGTGGGGTGTATTTTGGGGCATAATTGTATGCCCTGCAAATAGGGCAATTCATAGTCATGATTACCTGTCATTTTCCCCAGCACATATTGAAGGAAGTGACATCACTGCGTCCCGGCGCTTACGCCAGCGCGTACTTCTAAGACAGCGGCGTAAAGCGACACATACTGTACGCCCGCTATATGCCCCAAAGACACTGTGTGAACTCAGCCTGCAGCATCCGTGAAGTGCCTGCTGGCAGAGTGAACCAGACAGAAGATCATGTGCAGCATCACTGCTGGAATGGCAACGACTATGTTTTTCTTCTTTAAAGGGGTTGTCTCATCTCAAGTTTCATAGGATGCATGAATGAAATAACGCTGCTTTGCTCTGTCACTTCCCGATCAAGCTGTCTGTAATTAGCATATGAGCTCTGTGTATTCAGACTTCTGCAAATTAGATAAATCTCATGCTGTCAGGACCAGGGAAGCTTCTGAGGTAAAGTAAACAGCAGTAATTACTGGCTTTTTTTCTGAAAGATCAGATAACAAACAAGCTTTCACTGTCCGAAGTTGTGAGCTGCAGGACCTGTGTGATGACATCACTCCCTGCTATCAGATAGAAGAAACAGCAGGGGGGGGAGAAGTACACACGTCGGTTACTTGGGGTACCAGATAGAGCACAGGAGGTGACAAAATCACTTGTAGCTCCTTAACAAAAAAAAAATGAACGCAATATATTTGGAAAACATCTCTATCTAGTGTTCCCAATATGTTGAAAGCTAATCTTTGTAGCGAGACAATCCCTTTAAGTACAGCATCAGTATGTTAGACTTGTTTTATTAAAAATAAAAAAAGAGCAGAACTCATTGGACAACACCTTTAATTTTTTACCTAGTGCCACTCACATCATTAGCTGTCAGTGCTGTTAGATCCAGTGGCTGATGTCCTAACGAATCCCTAGACTTTAAACTGGGTGGTCTCCAGCACTAGTACCATTTTTTTTTTGAGGACCTCATTATAGGGGTCTTCCCATGTCATACATTTAAAGTACATTGATACCTCTTAGACCTGTACCTATCTTGAGAATGGGCCCCCCCCAAAGTCTCTGTACAGCAGGGCTAGTAGGCTGCGCATCCCCAGCAAGTTCATCTGTACATGCACCTCCCTCTGAATGGACTGGAGAGTGCAGTGTATGCATGGCCACCTCTCTGCTCTGCAGAGACTTTCTGGTGCCTGTTTCTAAGATAGGTGTAGGTGCTGGTCCTACCTCTGCAACCTATTAGACACTTCGGGGCCGTTCACACGGCACAAGACAAATACCGGTCAGTTTATCCGACCGATATTTGTCCTTTTTTCGTGCCGTGCACACGGTCACGTGGGGGGCGGCTTTTCTCTGCGGTTAGCGGAGAAAAATCCTCCTCCTTCCCATAGACATGTTCATATTCCACCCGAAAACCGGAAGAATTAATATGTTCTATGTTTCTCGGACCGCCGGCGGTCTGAAAAACCGCGGGGCGGAACGTACGTGCAGTTGGGACTGCTGCACTGATTTTCCATTAAGGTCCGTGTAAAAGTTTTTCAGTCTGTTTGCAGCCAGTTTTCAAAACCGAGAGCCGGCTGAAAAACTGTGCCGTGGGGACATGGCCTTAGGGGGACATGTATGAACGGGGCTCACTATATTTTTTAACGGGTACACTCCAGTATCAGTTTGTAATGTGCCGGATTTCGGGGGGGTGTGCTGGAGGTGTGTCGCACTATAACCGTATGAAGCTACATATTTATAGCTTCAGTACGGCAAATCCAGGCGCATTACTGCTGGAACAGGTAGACCACTTTACAAGTGTTTTACCTGAGCCTGAAGTGTCACTTTTGCGCTAGGATGCGCCTGATTTATGACCCGCAGTAGAACAGGTTCATAGATTCAGGCGCATTCTACATTTTTTTTATACGCAAAAAGAAAATGCCGCCTGGGTGCCAAAAGTCATACATGTCGCCCCTAAGGTTTATCCTACTGATATGGCATATATGTCTGAGATGGAAAGTGGCAGTGCGTATTATACACGCCTCAATACGCCGGTGTTTTAAGAAGTACGCGCTGGTCATAGTGTACTTCTAGCACACTGACAGCCGGCTCCCATTCACTTTCACTCTCCCCGGCGCGTAAGCAGTGGGGAGAAGTGACAAGTGAATTGTTTTACCCGCCGTGTATTATACGCCGGGGAGAACGTCCGGTATTCATAGCGCTCCATGAGAGCAATGAATTACCGTAATTGTGGGGTGTAATTCAGGGAAATTACGTCACGTGAACCCTTAGGCCATGTTCACACGGCTTAAAATGGGCCGTATTTCGGTCCGTAATTACGCGCTGAAGCGCGCAAATTACGGGCCGAAAACGGCCCATTCATTACGGTAATCCAAGGTTCTCCTAGAGAACTATGGATTACGTCTCCTCTCCTGCTCGGCAAATACGCTGAGGGGGGAGATAATTGACATGTAATTTACTAGCGGCGTATACGCGCCGCTAGCAGTTATTGTCTATGGGCTGGCAAGGTGCCGGCCCCCCTCCCGCCACGGCGTAATTGCGGGACGCAAATACGTCCGCAGTAAGCGTTGACATAGCCGGCCCGCTCCCGTCCCGGCGGCGCGTATACTCCCGCATCGCCGTGCCGGGAAGCGGCAACCCCATCCGGCCGGCACCCCATAGACTATCATTACCAGCGGTGCGTATACGCCGCTAGAAAATTACCTGTCACTTTCTCTCCCCCGCGGCGGATTCGCCGAGCAGGGAGAGGAGACGTAATCCATAGTTCTCTATGAGAACTGTGGATTACCGTATTGACTGGGACGTTTTCAGCCCGTAATTCGCGCAGTACGGCACGTAATTACGGACTGAAATACGTCCCATTTTAAGCCGTGTGAACATGGCCTTAACACAAGGCTGCAATCGATAAAGTCAGCTATGCTACATCTAGCACCAGCGCTTCATCCACCCCCAGTTCCTGCAGTTGCCAGCTGTCCTGTATCACCAGAGCAGCTCCTTTGTGTTTCTGACATTTTATAAATAAAGCTTCATTGTGTAGAATGAAAGAGTTCAGCAACTTCCTTATTGACGTCGTTTTAGTTCCTCATCATTTCCGAGATCTCTGCTTCTTATCAGTGAATAGGATTAGCCGTTAACACTCGTCCTGCCCTCATACTTTTCACAGCTGAGAGGTTGTCACAGTTGTATCCCGTGTAGACAATCCTCTGCACCTGCATTAACCCCTTCCCAACATTGGATGTAAGGGTCCATGTAATGCGGAAAGGTGTACCTGCAAATGGAGTACACATATTTGGTATCGCCGCATGCGTAACCACCAAGTCTATACATCTATTATGCCATTTAACCTGCATGATGAACACCATAAAAACCCCACCCAAAAAATGGCTGATATTGAGATTTTTGTTCATCCTGCTGCACATAAAATGGAATAAAAAGCACTCAAAAAGTAATATAAGCCCCATAATGGCAACAATGAAAAAGTCATTAGTCCGCAAGAAAGAAAAGCCCTTACACAGATCCATATACATAAAAATAAAAAAAAGTTATGGCTGTCAGAATATTATAACATAAAAACACAATTTTTACAAATGCATTTCAATTGTGGAAAAGTAGTAAAACATAAACTATACAAAACATATATCATTGTAATTGTACCAACCTGCAAAGGAAAGTTACATAGTTACATAGTTTATAAGGCCGAAAAAAGACAGACGTAACTCCAGTTCACCCTATTTTGCTAAAGTGTTGATCCAGAGGAAGGCAAAAACCCTCCCGTCTCCAATTAGGCAATCAGAATAATCCCTGGATCAACGCCCCTTCTCCAGAGTCCTAGTCACTATAACTTGTTATACTATTAAGCTATGTTCACACGGCTTAACTGCGGGGCGTAATTTCGAGACCACATTTCGAGACCACATCCAAAATGGGGTGACTTCTGGAAGGTTTCACCTGTTCTGGTACTTTTCTGGCTTTTGAAATGCAACATGGCACCAACCAAAATCTGCGTTCCAAAGGCCAAATAGCGCTTCCTCTCTTGTACGCCCTGCCATGCACCTAAACAGCAGTGTATACCCATAAATAGGGTATTTCTGTACTCGTAAGACATTGTGTAACAAATTTCAGGTTGCTTTTTTCAGGATTCTTTGTGAAAATAAAACCTTTTTAAGCTAGAACTGCAGATTATTGGAAGAAATGTAATAATTAATTTAAACAGCCTAACGCTGAAAAACATCTGAGGTCAATAAAACTCACTACACCCCTGGATATATTTCTTAAAGAGGTTTTACCACTATTTCATTCCTGATTTGTCCTGCTTCAGCTTTCAGTGTGTTCAAAAGGGGGCGCAAATTATTTTTTTGAACTGCATATCATGTGACCAAGCAGGCTTGACATCACCATGCCTTTCCCCACGGTATGCTCATTTTAGTTAAACAACGGTCTGTTTACCCGTAAAGCTACAATGTAGCTGAGTGGTTAGCATTTCTGCCTTTCAGCATAGGAGTCCTAGGTTCAAATCCCTACAGGAACCAAACACGGATTTTTTTTTTCACTACACATACCCGACTGAGGTTTCTTTTTTTTTCTTTTTTGCACTGTTTGACTAATTACTAAGGAGTACAGAAGACAGGAGTAGAATGACTGCACCTGGGGTTGAACACTCGCTCAGTAGTGAGTTTGTGTGATTACTAGGCAGGGAACAGACTGACAGTAGCTGCCTGAGAGGAGGTGATGTCTGAGCAACTGCAGCCAGGACTGAGGAGCTCTGGTAACTGGTTGTATCCCCTGGAAATGTGCTATGGATCACTAAAGGAGCAGCTAAAAGAAAAACGGTACGGATTTTTTAATAAGGGCGAAAATGTTTATCATTTAATTTGCAACCTTAACACCACAATTTCACTCTGTGGTAAAACCCCTTTCAGGGGTGCAATTTCCAAAATGAGGTCTTTTTAGGGATGATTAGTAAGTTTTCGCCCCTTAGGGTGTCCAAAAACCTGTAATGGTGCATAAAAAAAAATCTTAATAAAAATAAGACCCCAAAGTCCAGTAGGTGCTTCTTCTATTCTGAGGATTGCGGTTGAGGAAATAGCGCACTAGGGGGATATCTCTAAAAAACTGCAGTAGTAACAACTACTGTGTTTCACCATTATTTTGCTTATTCCTGTAAAACACCTAATGGGTAAAAAAAAACTTCCTAAATGCCGTTTTGAATACTTTAAGGGGTACATTTTCTTTTATGGAGTCATTTCTGAGGGTATCTAATATACAGGTCCCTCAAAGCCACATCAGAACTGGACTGGTCCCTAAAAAAAAAAAAAATCTGTGTTGCAATTTTTCTTGAAAATGTAAAAAATTACTACGAAATTTCAAAGCACCCTAATGTAAAAAATTAAAAATCCATTTAAAAAAATATGCCATCCTACAGTAAACATGGTAGATGCTAGTTATAAACAATTTTGTGTGGAATAACTATGTCTATAGCAGATACTTTGAATAACGGCAAATTTTTTTCCAATTTTCTGACATTTTCGATTTATTCTCTTCTACAATAAAAAAAGTACTTGTAATGTTAGACCTAATAATTTCTATTATACTAACTTAAAGCAACGATTATGTCACCAGAAAAATAGTCCTCTGAGATCTAACATGGAATCGGATTAAAAGTTATCAAGAATTTGTCTTTTTCTACCAACACATAAAGTGAACACAGTGTCAGATTAATGAAAAAAATGGGGCTCTGTCAGGAAGGTCAGAATTTACTTTGGCGGTAAGGGGTTAAAAATAAAAACTTTTTTTTTTATTTTTTTTAAAAGAGCAATTTTTTTTTATTGCTTGGGTTTTTTATGAAGCTGATAAACTTAGGGCGGCATGTATGAAATTTGACGTGTTAACCCCAAATTTCATGCGCATAATAAAAGCCTAGAATGCACCTGGTTTATGAACCCGCTCTACAGCGGGTCATAAATCAGCCGCATTCTATCGCTAGTACGACATTTCTGGCTCAGGTAAACTACTTTGAAAGTGGTTTATCTGTTCCAGCAGTAATGCGCCTAGAATGTAGAAATCCTCCAAAGAAATCTATGAGATCGCCTCAGATTTTTGCCGAGGGTTAAAGGCCAGGTTTTTCCGGTAGGAAAAGTCCAATGTGTAAATACTGTGTAGACAATAACAACCTGATACATTTTACATTGTATCAAACTACCAAGGGAGAGGTTGGTACCACTCAGGTTGGGTTCACACATAAAGGGCGACATGTATGAACGGGGCTGCGGCAGATATCTGCGTTTTTTCAGCCCAATATCAGGCACACCCCCGTTCATTACATTTTTAAATGTGCCGCACGCCATTATTGGGCGCATTACATAGCACCCACAGCACTTTGTAATGCGCCGATCTCGGGGGGGCGTGCGGGAGGCGGGGCACATTACAAAGTGCCGTGGGTGCTATGTAATGCGCCCCAATAATGGCGTGCGGCACATTTAAAAAATGTAATGAACGGGGGTGTGCCTGATATCGGGCTGAAAAAACGCCAGATATCTGCCGCAGCCCCGTTCATACATGTCGCCCTTTATGTGTGAACCCAACCTGAGTGGTACCAACCTCTCCCTTGGTAGTTTGTTACAATGTAAAATGTATCAGGTTGTTATTGTCTACACAGGATTTACACATTGGACTTTTCCTACCGGAAAAACCTGGCCTTTAAAGAGAACCTGTCACATAGTTTATGCCCCCGTTGCTGAGGACAGCACAAGCTAGTGTCAGACCTGCTGTTTCCAGCGCTGTGTCCCTTATTCTGTAAGATGCTGCAGTTTTAGAGCATTTACCCCTCAAATCTTATTCATGAGCAGGTGTTAGCCCCGCCAACCAAAGGCTAGCTCCGCCCACTGACAGTTATTCACATGTGTCTACCTATTCAAAGTAATAGGTTTGTCAGTTGAGGTGGGCGGGGCTAGCCACAGGTGGGCGGGGTTTGACAAAAAAAAAAACTGACTCTTTGAATGACTCTTCTGGCCGAAAACTGCAGATTTGAGCATCAAATACACGAAAACTCCAGCATCTTACAGAATAAGGGACACAGTGCTGGAAACAGCAGGTCTGACACTAGCTTGTGCTGTCCTCAGCAAGGGGGGCATAATCTATGTGACAGGTTCCCTTTAACCCTCGGCAAAAATCTGAGGCGATTTCATAGATTTCTTTGGAGGATTTTACCTAACAGAGGTGGTATTCGCCTCTGATTGCAATGGAGAATAACTTGCGTCACTCCTCCAGGAGCAGTTAAATGAATGAACATTTGCGGATTGGCCATTCAGGTGAATGGTTGTCAGAATACAAGGGATCAGTGTGGAATTCCTTGTTAAAATCAGTTGTGTGAACATAGCCTTTTATGTGTACGACCCCATACCTATGAACATGGCTGGAACATTGTATGATACCAAGAAAAAACCATATCAGGCCTTGAAGGTTTTTTCTTGATATAGTGCACTTAATGGGGTTATGAAGAGGACACCTCATACTAAGGCCACGGTTGAATGTGCGCGCACTACATTGCAGCATTAACTCTTTTGTATTACTAGAACATTGTAGGAACCACGCACATCTCACGCCTACACCCACATAGATTGTAAGCTCTTGTGAGCAGGTCCCACACACCTTGGACCTTAAAAGGGGTTGTCTCACTACATTGATTCCCCTTACCTCAGTCCTGTTTTCTTGGGTTTCATTTTGAATTCAGGGGCGTATTTACTAGACTGCAGTAGAAGCCAGGTCTGTAGCTATTAACCAGTGCTGGCAGCCTATCAGGATAGATCAAACAGGTCTGTAGCTATAGCGACCTGAGGAGCTGATGCGGCCCATACAAGAGTGGATATCTTGGACTAGGTAGGACACTGTTAATGGACACATATTGCAAAGTGATTTGTTTTTGCAAGATCTTTAACATAAAAAGCAATCCTTGTAGTGAGACAACCCATTTCAGTATAAAAAACAGTTGGTGAAAGATGTCTTTTTTGCCCCATAGCAACCAAGATTATAAAATGAACGCCGAGCTCCGGTTGGTTACTATGGGCAACAAGGACAGTCTCACTGTTAGACCGTTTTCATACATAAGGCCCTTGTGTCTGATCTGTCAGCAGCTTTTTACTATAAAGCTATGTCTACACACCAAACGTTAAAAAGCCGTCCAAAATCTGACGACATATTGCCATCGCTGAATGCAGTTTTTGATACAGGTTGGCCCTAAAAAACGCAGTTGGTTTCTGGATTTCCCCCCCTTTCTTTGACTTACGGGATCAATGGAACATGTTCTATCTTCCGGCAGAGGGCTGGCGGTTTAGGAATCCCACAGTAGAAAATCCAGATTTTGTATTGCAGTCTATAGGCTCTGGTTGACAGTCGGATTTTCTATTGCAGTCTATGGGCACTGGTTAAAGTGGGATTTTCTATTGCGGTTAGGGGCCACTGGTTACAGCGGATTTTCTTTGCGGTTATGGGCAATGGTTACGTCAGATTTTTATGGGGTTTAATGGGCTCTGGTTCGTAGATTTTTATTGCGGTCTAGGGGTTGGTTACTCGGTTTTTCTATTGCAGTCTATGGAAAAGGGTTTACAGTGGATTTTCTATTGCGTCTATGGGCCTGGTTTTACATGGATTTTCTTTGGGTTATGGGATGGTTTACAGTGGATTTTCTATTGCGGTTATGGGCACTGGTTTACAGTGGGATTTTCCCTATTGCGGTCTAGGGGCATGGTTTACAGTCGGTTTTTTATTCGGTTATGGGCATGGTTTACAGTCGGATTTTCTATTGGGTCTATGGGCACTGGTTACGGTCGGTTTTTTTTGCGGTTTGGGGGCCTGGTTACAGTCGGATTTTCTATTGCGGTTTTTGGACACGGGTTACAGCGGATTTTCTTTTTGGGTCTAGGGGCCCCGGGTTACAATCGGATTTTCTATTGCAGTCTATGGGCCTGGTTTCAGTCGGATTTTCTTTTGGGCGGTTATGGGCACGGGTTTTTTCAGCGGATTTTTATTGCGGTCTATGGGCTGGTTTCATGGATTTTCTATTGGGTTATGGGCACTGGTTACAGTCGGATTTTCTATTGGGGTCAAATTGGGGCACGGGTTAAGTCGGATTTTTATTGCGGTTTGGGCACTGGTTAAAAGCGGATTTTTTTTGCGGTCTAGGACATGGTTACAGTGGATTTTTATTGCGGTTTGGGCACGGGTTACAATGGTTTTTATTGCAGTCTAGGGAACTGTTACAGAAAGATTTTCTTTGGGGTCTTGGGCATGGTTACACCGGATTTTTATTGCGGTCTATGGGCATGGTACAGTCGGTTTTCTATTGCGGTCTATGGGCATGGTTACAGTGGGATTTTTATTGCGGTTATGGGGCAGGGTTTAAGTCGGATTTTTATTGCAGTTAGGGTCTGGTTACGGTGGTTTTTCTATTGCAGTCTATGGGCACTGGTTACGTGGATTTTTATTGGGTCTATGGGCACTGGTTACGTCGGATTTTCTATTGGGTCTTGGGCACTGGTTACAGTCGGATTTTTTATTGCGGTCTTTGGGCATGGAAACAGTGGATTATTTTCCCGGTCTTTGGACATGGTTTACAGTGGATTTTCTTTGTGCTATGGGAAATGGTTACAGTGGTTTTTTTTATTCGCTCTATGGGACTGGTTACGTGGGATTTTTTTTGGGGTCAAGGGGGCATGGTTACGTCGGATTTTCTATTCCCCGGTCTATGGGCAGGGTTAAAATCGGTTTTCTATTGCAGTCTATGGGCAGGGTTTTACAGTCCGGGTTTTTTTTTTTTTTGCGGTTTAGGGGCCCTGGTTTCAGTCGGATTTTTTTTGCGGTTTTTGGGCATGGTTTACGTCGGATTTTTATTGGGGTTAGGGCACGGGTTTTACGTCGGATTTTCTTTGCGGTTTCATGGGAAATGGTTACGTCGGATTTTTATTGCGGTCTAGGCATGGTTTTAGTGGTTTTTATTGCGGTTATGGGCACGGTTACAATGGATTTTTTTTGCTTTATGGGCACTGGTTACAGTGGTTTTTTATTGCGTTATGGGAACTTGTTCGAAGATTTTCTTTTGCGGTCTATGGGCAAGGGTTACAGTCGGATTTTTTTGCGGTCTTGGGCACTGGTTCAGTCGGATTTTTCTATTGCGGTTATGGGCACTGGTTACGTGGGAAATTTTTTTGGGTCTAGGGCAGGGTTACAGCGGATTTTCTATTGCGGCTATGGGCCTGGTTACGTCGGTTTTCTATTGGGGTTATGGAAAGGGTTTTCGTGGATTTTCTTTGCGGTTATGGGCCGGGTTCAATGGATTTTTCTATTGCAGTCTAGGGCAAGGGTTCGCGGATTTTCTTTGCAGTCATGGGAACTTGTTACAGAAAGTTTTTTTTGCGGTCTATGGGCCTGGTTAAGTGGATTTTCTATTGGGTTTATGGGCATGGTTAAGTGGGAAATTTTCTTTTGCGGTCTAGGGGCACTGGTTACGTGGGTTTTTTCTATTGCGGTCTATGGGGCACTGGTTACAGTCGGATTTTCTTTGCAGTTATGGGCTTGGTTCGTCAAAATTTTTTTCAGTTTTAGGGGCATGGTTACGTCGGATTTTCTATTGGGTTATGGGCACTGGTTACAGTGGTTTTTCTATTGCGGTCTTGGGCATGGTTCGTGGGGATTTTTATTGCGGTTTTATGGGACTGGTTCAGTGGATTTTCTATTGGGGTTTGGGGCACTGGTTACGTCGGATTATTATTGCGGTTATGGGCATGGTTTACGTGGATTTTTTTTGTGTCTATGGACAAGGGTTACGTCGGATTTTCTATTGCGGTTTGGGTTGGTTACAGCCCGATTTTCTTTGGGTCTATGGGCTCTGGTTCGTCGGATTTTCTTTGCGGTCTATGGGCACTGGTTTACAGTGGTTTTTTTTTGGGTCTTTGGGAAGGGTTTTACAGTCGGTTTTCTATTGGTTCTTGGGCATGGTTACAGTCAGATTTTCTATTGAAAAGGGTCTTGGGAAATGGTTCAGTGGTTTTTTCTTTTGCGGTTTGGGCACTGGTTACGTCGGTTTTCTTTGGGGTCTATGGGCATGGTTAAACAGTCGGTTTTCTATTGCGGTTTTGGGGGCATGGTTCAGTCGGATTTTCTATTCCCGGTTTTGGGGGATGGGTTACAGTCGGATTATTATTGCGGTCTTGGACCATGGTTTAAGCGGATTTTCTTTTGGTCTATGGACATGGTTACGTGGATTTTTATTGCGGTCTATGGGCTCTGGTTACAGTCAGTTTTCTATTGCGGTCTATGGGCTTGGTTAAGTCAGATTTTCTATTGCGGTCTAGGGGCATGGTTACAGTCAATTTTTATTTGCGGCTTGGGCTTGGTTACAGTGGATTTTCTATTGCGGTCTATGGGCACTGGTTTACAGTGGGGGATTTTTTTTATTCGTTTTTGGGCACTGGTTACAGTCGATTTTTTATTGCGTTTTTGGGCAAGGGTTCAGTCGGATTTTCTATTGCAGTTATGGGAACTTGTTACAGTGGATTTTCTATTGCGGTTATGGGACTGGTTAAGTTCGTATTTTCTTTGCGGTCTATGGAAAATGGTTAAGTGGATTTTTATTGCGGTTATGGGCATGGTTACAGTGGATTTTCTATTGCGGTTATGGGCATGGTTTACAGTCGGTTTTCTATTGCGGTCTATGGGCCTGGTTACGTCGGATTTTCTTTTGGGTCTATGGGCAGGGTTTAAAAGGCGGATTTTTATTGCGGTTATGGGCTCTGGGTTACAGTCGGATTTTCTATTCAGTTCATGGGCATGGTTACAGTCGGATTTTCTTTGCGTCTATGGGCTTGGTTACAGTCGGATTTTCTTTGCATTTATGGGCCCCACTGGTTACAGTGGATTTTCTATTGCGGTTTGGGCACTGGTTACAGTCGGATTTTCTTTGGGGGTTTGGGGCAGGGTTAACCAAATGGTTTTTCTATTGCGTTCTATTGGCACGGGTTACAGTCGTATTTTTACAGATTCTAAAAACTGAATAAACTTAAATATCCGACTATAATACTGTGCTGTTGATAAAACGCCTATATGCCTTTAAATTGCTGAGGAAGATGTTGGCGCCATAGAACTAGAGATTATTACCCTAAAAAAAAGTTGTAGAACAAGAAGATGTTCCAATTCACTGGCAGCAAACAGAGTTCTTGGAAGTAGTGAGAAAGTGAAAGCTAAAGTACATGGGAAGCCCTCGATCTGCGTCAGAAGCGTCCAATACCCTGCACAGGGGCACGCTGTTCGGACACATCAGAGCCCCGCCCCCTCCACTCCTGCCGGACTACAACTCCCAGCATGCCCCGCACGCACCTCTCAGGTAGAAGGCTCGGCAGCCGTCCTCCCGCAGCTTGTTGAGCAGCAGGCCGAGCACGGCGCTCTGGTTGTCCGGCCAGTCCAGCGTGCCCTCGTCGTACAGCAGCACGGTGTCGGCTTGGCGGCGGCGGGAGAAGGCCTCGGCGTCGCTGGCGATGACGGAGCGGACGGACATGCTGCCCGTGCGGAGGCGGCGCAGCATCAGGCCAGGGACGGTGACGCTGACGGCCGTCTCGATGTGCGCCGCCTGGTAACGCTCCTGGGGGCGGCAGTCCAGCAGCAGCAGGCCGCTCCCGCCAGACTCCAGGGACTCCTGCAGCCACCGGACGCTCTTACTGGGGGGCGCCGCCGCCATCGGGGGCCAGCGCCAGACGCCGCGCACCAACACACCCGGGATCCCCTCCTGCGGGAGGAGCCACAGCCGGGCCCGCGCCTGTCACTGCCCGGGAGCGCGCCCACAAACGTCACCGCTGCACTGTAATAACCGGCTGCGGGAGCCTGGAATAAGGTGGAGTAGGGTGAGGGCAGCTCTGAGTGTGGGAAGAAGTAATGTGCACAGGGACTGCCCCAGCAGAATTGTGATGGCAGCTCTGGAGGGTAGGACAGGGTACAACTCAGGACAAGTAACGTGTACACAGGGACTGCACCAGCAGAATAGTGAGTGCAGCTCTGAGTGTGGGAAGAAGTAATGTACACAGGGACTGCACCAGCAGAACAGTGAGGGCAGCTCTGAGGGTAAGAACTCAGGGAGAGTAACATACACAGGGACTGCAATAGCAGAATAGCGAGGGCAGCTCTGGAGGGTAAGATAGGGTACAAGCCAGGACAACTAATGTATACACAGGGACTGCACCAATAGACGAGTGAGGGCAGCTCTGGAAGATAAGAACTCAGGGAGAGTAACATACACAGGTACTGCAATAGCAGTACTATTCTGCTGGTGCAGTCACTGTGTACATACATTACATTACTTATCCTGTACTGATCCTGAGTTATACCCTGTATTATACTACAGAGCTGCACTCGCTATTCTGCTGGGGCAGTCCCTGTGTACACGTTACTTATCCAAGTTGCACCCCGTCTTACCCTCAGAGCTGCACTCACTATTCTGCTGGGGCAGTCCCTGTGTACATGTTACTTATCTGAGTTCCACCCAGTCTTACCCTCCAGAGCTGCGCTCACTATTCTGATGGTGCAGTCCATGTACACACATTACTTATGAGTTCTTACCCTCCAGAGCTGCACTCACTATTCTGCTGGTGAAGTCAGTGTCCATACATTACTTATCCTGTACTGATCCGGAGTTAGATCCTGTATTATACTCCAGAGCTGCGCTCACTATTCTGATGGTGCAGTCCATGTACACACATTACTTATCTGAGTTCTTGCCCTCAGAGCTGCACTCACTATTGTTGGTGCAGTCCCTGTGTACACGTTACTCGCCCTGAGTGCCACCGTCTTACCCTCCAGAGCTGCACTCAGTATTCTGCTGGTGCGGTCCCTCTGCACATGTTGCTCGCCCCGAGTTCTTACCCTCCAGAGTATAATACAGGATGAGGACTGGATAAGTGATGTATGGACACAGTGGCTGTTCATGTAGATGAATTCTTTGTGACCAGTGCTGCCTGTCTGTAAGGCTCTGTCCTGACACCCATAGGTTTTTTGTTGGTGTTGTTCCATCAATGTAACCATGTGGGTTTGTTTTATGAAAGAGAAGAGTTTTTATTGGAATCATTGTTGGGTTTGCCATTATTAGTTTGTTTTTGCAGTAACGTGCCAGTTTTATTATTTGGGTCACTACTATCACAGTTATACCCTATATGTGTATTTTTATTTAAATAAAACCTTAATGGAAAACAGTTTTTTGTTTACTTTACAATATGATCCTTTGATCACTTATAGGACGTTTTGGTATACTCAACATACCGAGGCGTTGGGCTATGTTCACACGGCGTAGTTGCAGCATCTACAGTACGGCCGCAATTATTAGTGATTTGGGACTCAGGGGAGCGTCACAGAGCTGGGGGCGCGACGTTTCGAAATGACTACGCCTCTCAAGAAAAAAAGGCGCAGTCCTTGCGAAACGTCGCTCCCACTGGTGTGTGACGTCCCGCTTTGTCGGCAGCTACTCGCTCACTACATGGACTCTGCAATCTCTCTTCCTGAGAAACCGTGGACATTCTAAATTGTACAAGTGTGTTTTTTTTATGTTATTCACTTATCAAGAAAGAATAAAGTAAAGTTTTGCATAAGATCTGCCTTTATGTGTATATAAAACATGTCAGCGATGGAAGCCTTCCAGCTGCCATGTTAAATGATCAAGTGCCCGGGATTTTGCTGTGGGTAACCCGACGTGAGTGAGGAACGGTGCATGGCACCGTTTCTCATGGATTAAGACACCGCTGCCATCGTTGCTGCAGCGTCTAAGGGGATAAAGAGCATGGGCTGGCACCGGCTCCATCCCCTGCTGTAACCGCGTTGTGATCCCGCTACAAAGCCCCTTACCGGCAGTAAGATGTACTCGTACGTCATATGTCGGTAAGGGCTTAACGATATTACATTAGTGGATCATGGAGTAGAAGGTCTGGATTACTGTACAAGATAATAAAAGTGATAGATGTCAATAGTCAACGTTTCGGCATATGGTGCCTTTCTCAAGCAACATCAGGTAATAGTACATGGGAAAGATCCAACAGCAAAAGGAGGATAAGCTGGTACTCTGGTAGAGGGGTGAGCACTCCTTAGAGAAGGGTAAACACCTCAATAGGATCTGTGTGAGGCTCAGGAGCAAAGAAGAAGACGTCTGTTGCAAGCGGGGGAAATCTCTTCACTTTTCCAACACTTCCCTATAAGGCTATGTTCACACGGCTTATTTCGGGGCGTATTTACGGACGTAATTACGTCCGCAAATACGTCCCGAAATACGTTTCAAATAATGAACAATTAGATTAGCATTGATTCCAATGTAAAATACGCCTAGTCGTTCACACGAGGCGTATTTTCGCGACGTATTTGCGGGTGTAAATAATTTTACGATCGTAAGTCCCCTGTCACTTATTGAGGCGTATTTCACAACGTAAATCCCCATAGTAAAGAATGGGGAATGTATTTACGACGCGAAATACGCTCCACACTTTGTGACACGTATTTGAAACGTATTTCGGGACGTGTTTGCGGATGTAAATACGCCCCGAAATAAGCCGTGTGAACATAGCCTAACTCTCCATCCATAGTGACCCCCCAAATGGTTATTGGGCTCCTGTTTATGTGCCAAGTTATTTTCTTCTTTTCTGTCCCCATATAGTAGGTAGGCCCTCTGTAGGTGCATATAGTCTCCTTGTAGTTAGACCCCCTATAGATAAATATGGGCAACAAGGAGTCTGACTGACACTTTTAAGCGTATGTTCACACGATGATTTTTGGGCCGTATTTTAGCACGTTTAACATGCTGGAAAACTGCCCAAAATCAGCCTCGGACAAGCTTTAAATCTTCCTTCATTGAATATAATGTAAAATAATCCTTGCCGTTCACATGAAGCGGATTTCACAAGCGTAATTGCGAGCCGTTTATTGGACACAATTACAGCCGTAAAAATAAGTGACATGTCAATATCCTCATAGGAAACAATGGGGATAGGATTTTTAAAAATACGCCTCTAATCAGGCATTTTTGGAAGCAGATTTGGAAGTTGATTTTGAAGTGTAAATTTACATTTCAAAAACGCAGTGTGAACATACACTAATAAAGAAGTCCCAAAAAACAATGTCTCGGGTTCCACAGGATCAGATAAAGCATTCAAAAGTTAGTGCTGCACTATAGGACGTGTCAGTTTTTAAACATTAGGGTCCACAAATAATTGTGACGCTGGAGGGTTGAACTGCATCAGAGCATGAAACTTCCTCTTCCTATGACTCCATATCAACAAAGGGAAAGGCGGGGTAGTTGCAATGTGGAAGTTACACACAACGCATCAACATTTTAGCTAGAAACTTCCTTCACAAGTTGTGAAACCTCAAACCAGAAATGTACAAACAGATCCGGTGCGGAGATGAGGAAATTATTTCAAAAGTAATGTATAACGATGGCAATCACTGGTGGCCTCCTCCCCGGGAGCTCTGCGACCAGGAGGTAAAGTGATAGCTGTCTGTATCCTGGTATGAGGGATCCTACTACCCCTTCCCACCCGGTTCCTCTAAGCTCTATGTCACGATCAGTGAGAAATTCTAAGCCATGCCTTTATTATATCCGGTTCTGAGAAAGCTGGGTAACGACCAATATGGCTGCCATTACAGCTTACAATAGGAGTTATCTTTCCTAGAGTCCTTAATGACAAATCTGCAAATTTACCCAGCAATAAAGAAACAAGGGAAGATCACTGCAGAACCAGGCCAATTTGGCATCTAGGACTCTGTGCAGTTGGGAGGGTTGTGGATTTTGTCCTTTCTATTTAATGCTGAATCAGAAACAAACCATTTTTGTTAAAGTATTTAATATTTACAGTAAAAAAGAACAAATATAAAACATAAAAACCACAAATATCATACATGAGCAGCCGCGCCTCAGGCCCTCACGGTGGTCATGTATCAGCACCGGGTCGCTTCACCTGCTTTTCCATACATTCTCGCAGTTTGTCTTCGGTCAGAGAAAGTCTTTGCTCTAAAATCGCTACAGTCTGGAAGAGAGAGTAGGAGATATCAGATTAGATGAGGATAAAGGGTTGGCTGGAAACTGTATAATTTAATATGTACTATGATTATGGAGCACCATGACCATCTACCCTACGTGAATGTTTTTCATTCTGTGGTTTCCTGGGTTAATACTATAGAGGCTGTGTGATAAATAAGGGTATGTTCACACGGCTTATTTTGGGACGTATCTCGCCCCATATTTCGCGCCGCACTGCACTCAATACGAGACACGTCCCAGTCATTACGGTAATCCACAGTTCTCATATAGAGCTATGGATTACGTATTGTGCGAGCGGGGAGAGAAGTGACATGTCAATTACTAGCGGCGAATACGCGCCACTAGTAATGAATGTCTATGGGCCGGCGGGCGGGCGGCCCCCATGCCCCGCCCCCGTACACACGGCGTAATTGCGAGGCGAAATACGTCCCTGCAATTAAGCCGTGTGAACGCAGCCTTACAGTGACCACCATTACAGTTTTCCATGCTCAGTAAGGCTTAGATGGCGTCGACGTCCATATTTCTCTCGTGTCATAAAAATAATGGCATTGTCGAATCATTTCATGATGGACACTAACTGCATATAACGGTTTGTTTGTATAGTCTGTTGGCTTATTTCCTAAATTTATTTATTTATTTTTTTTAAACAGAATCCGTTATGTATCCTCCCAATAGAACTTCTGGCACAAGTGTGAACCAGGCCTAAATGAGAAATCCTGGATTGTTTATGTAGATTTATAGCTACCCTCTTTTTTTATAGCACTGCCTGAAAAGTGTGCCGATCTTGAAGGGAACCTGTCACATAGTTTATGCCCCCCTTGCTGAGGGCAGAACAAGCTAGTGTCAGACCTGCTGTTTTCAGCGCTGTCCCCCTTATTCTGTAAGATGCTGCAGTTTCAGAGCATTTACTACTCACATCCGGCAGTTTGCAGCCTGTTCTGCCAGAGAGGAGTCCAGTTTATTTATGAGAGTTTTTAACCCCACCCACCCATAGCGAGCCCCACCTCCTCATGACTGATTCCGCCTATAACTGAATAGGTAGAAATTGGTCAATAAACCATGTGGGCGGGGCTAACACCTGCTCATGAATACACTGGACTCCTCTGGCAGAACAGGCTGCAATCTGCCAGATTTGAGCATTAAATGCTCGAAAACTGCAGCATCTTACAGAATAAGGGACACAGCGCTGGAAACAGCAGGTCTGACATTAGCTTGTGCTGTCCTCAGCAAGGGGGGCATAATCTGTGTGACAGGTTCTCTTTAACTTTAGATGTAGAATATGTATTCTTTTATTGAAGATGGTGGTTTGCTGGAAAAGATTCTGAGACCGACCGCCCCTATTCTTACCATTTATTGTTTGAGGTTTTTAGACGGAGTTTTAATCTGTTTTGCACATGTAAAATGGATATGCCTATTCCGCAGATACAACACCAAGATAGTCTATCAGTGATCTTGGTCGCTCCCTATTTCTCAATCTGGAGCTTCTTTATGTTGGTGAATACACATAGAACGGCTGTGTCATATTAATTACCTATCTCTGTACTGTATTGGTTCAGTTGTGTTTATCTTTTGAAGATTGATGTGTTCTTTACTCTCGTTGTGTCTTGATGAACATATGATCATTACTTTCACTGCATATAATTGTTTTGTGCATCCAACTTGACTTTAATAAAGCTCTTTTTGAATATGAGAATGTATTCTACTCAACCAGGCTCCGAGCCTCTCCTACATAGCAGGAATATCAAGGAATTCTAAATGGCAAGGTGAACCCATGAGATTGTCATCTTTATTTGGGGCGGCTTCTACAGCTAATGCTAATTAGTACCGTACCTGGGTCAGGATATCCAACTGTCCAACAATGTGCTCCAGAGTGCTGGCGACATTGCGCATATTGTAGTCATCAGATTGGGATTTTGAGTGGTCAGTAGATCGGGGTCTGGGTGGGATCGGACTCCTTCTGTCCTCCACATTCCCTATGGTGCTATGATGCTGGGAACACAATGGATACAATGTCATTTATAACACACAATAACGGTGGCAAGTCTGTACCACGGAAACAATGCGATGACCAGAAAAAAAAAAAAAAACACAGCAATTCCAGCTCCAATTTTTTTCTTAATTTTTGGGTCCAAACCAAGGGTCGAAGTACGAGGTGGGCTGGGTTTTTTTTTTTTTTTTTTTTTTTTTATAAATATTTTATTTCACAGAAGCAGAGTAAAGTAACAACCATAAATACAATAATGTAAAATCTCGATCCAATTCACAAGTTGTCAAGATCATGACATATCAATAACACTTTAACAAATCTATTAGACAAGCAAAATGAGAAAAGAAGAACATTCAATAAAAAGTATCCAAGGAAATCCCTGCTTCTGAGTTTTTTGTATTTTCTCCCTTAACCTCCCTCCCGTCACTTCCCCGTAGAACTACTACCCCAACTATACTCTCTTGATCCTTAAGTATCGATCTCCAGCTTTAGGCTGGGTTGTTTTTGGGGATAAAGTTGAAATTCGGTCTTCAAATGACATATACTGTATTCTGTTTTGTACTACCGCATATCTGACCAATAAAAAGTTTATGGTTTTAGAAAAAAAAAAAAAGTACAGCAGAGCATTTGCTAGTGAAACATCAAATACTGAAGCTGGAAAAAGGATGGGTATACAGCAAGGGAATGGCGAGTTGTTGACGTTATGTGTTGGACGCAGGATAAATGAGCAAGATCAAAATTCTGATGGCTAGACGACTGGGGCAAAGTATCTCTAAAGTGGCAGTGGTTAGTACCTACCGAAAAGACTCAAGAAAGAACAACAAGTGAACTACTGTCGGTGTCAGGGGTGACCGAGGCGAGTGAAAACTAGGTCTGATGCCACAGAAGAGCTACTGGAGCGATAATTGCCGACTATGAGGAAAAGGTGTCAGCACACAGAGCATCGCAGATTGCTGCAGACCAGTCAGGGTGCCCATGCTGCCCCCTGTACACTACTGTGCAGCAAAAGTCCACATGGAGCAATGGAAGAAGGCAGCCTGTTCTGATGAATCTTTTACATGATGTGTCAGTTTATTACCTGGGTGAAGGATGGTATATGGATGTGCCATTGGAAGAAGGCTAGCCAGAAGACAGGGTGATGCTCTGGGCAAGGTTCTGCTTCTACTTCCATTTTTGTAATTATTATTTTGACACATACCACCTACTATCCATTGTTGCAGACCAGGTACACCCCTTCACGGCAACTATATTCCCTAATAATTTTACAGTCGGATAATGCTTCCTGTCACACTGCCAACGTTGCTCATGGAATGATTTGTGGAAGATAACAGAATTTAAGGTGTTGAGTTGGCCTCCAAATTCCCCAGATCTCAATGAAATCAATCCGAGGGATGTGGGGAGAAAACAAGTTTGGTCCGGGTAGGCCCCCCATCTCACAAAGGATATGCTGCTATCCTGGTGCCATACTATAGGACACCTCCAGACATCTTGTGGAGTCTACGCCTCAATGGGTCAGGGTTGTGTTGTTGGCAAAAAGTGACGCTACATAATATAAGGCAGTAGTTTTAATGTTATGAATGATAAGTGTATATAAACACCCTTCTATCATGGCGCAACATATCTGTTTTGGTCTGCCAGAGCTCCCCTGATGAACCTATGATAGGGGAAATGCGTTGGGAGATTTTTATCTTCAAAAATTTTTTCGGTTACACTTTTTTGTTAGAGCCCGGTTTGGACATACAGGGGCTACTCTTGGAATATTGGGGCCGCTCTTATCAGGGCGAATACCCCGATAAGTGCCCCTTGGTGGCCATAATAGGGTTCTTAAGAGACGTTTTCATTGGGGATATATGGAGTTAGTTCTCTTTGACTTATCTTTATTATGAGAACTGCTGTCCTTGGATTTGGAAGAGGTGAACAAGTATCGTGAGTAATATACAGTCATGGCCAAAAGTTTTGAGAATGACACAAATATTCTATTTTCACATGATCTGTTGCCCTCTGGTTTTTATGTGTGTTTGTCAGATGTTTTTTTTATCACATACAGAAATACAAGTGCAATCATATTATGATTAACAAAAGCTTTTATTGACAGAATGAGTTAATGCAGCAAGTCAATATTTGCAGTGTTGACCCTTCTTCTTCAGGACCTCTGCAATTCTCCCTGGCATGCTCTCAATCAACTTCTGGACCAAATCCTGACTGATAGCAGTCCATTCTTGCACAATCCATGCTTGCATTTTGTCACAATTTGTTGGTTTTTGTTTGTCCACCCGTCTTTGATGATTGACCACAAGTTCTCAATGGGATTAAGATTTGGGGAGCTTCCAGGCCATGGACCCAAAATCTCTATGTTTTGTTCCCTGAGCCATTTAGTTATCCGCTTTGCTTTATGGCAAGGTGCTCCATCATGCTGGAAAAGGCATTGTTGATCACCAAACTGCTCTTGGACGGTTGGGAGAAGTTGCTCTTGGAGGACATTCTGGTACCATTCTTTATTCATGGATGTGTTTTTAGGCAAGACTGTTAGAGAGCCGATTCCCTTGGCTGAGAAGCAACCCCACACATGAATGGTTTCTGGATGCTTTACAGTTGGCATGAGACAAGACTGGTGGTGTCGCTCATCTTGTCTTCTCCGAACAAGCTGTTTTCCAGATGTTCCAAACATTCGGAAAGGGGATTCATCTGAGAAAATGACTTTACCCCAGTCCTCAGCTGTCCACTCCCTGTACCTTTGGCAGAATATCAGTCTGTCCCTGATGTTTTTTCTGGAGAGAAGTGGCTTCTTTGCTGCCCTCCTTTAAAACACGCCTTGCTCCACGAGTCTCCGCCTCACAGTGCATGCAGATGCACTCACACCTGCCTGCTGCCATTCCTGAGCAAGCTCTGCACTGCTGGTAGCCCGATTCCGAAGCTGAAACACTTTTAAGAGACGGTCCTGGCGCTTGCTGGTCTTTCTTGGTTGCCCTTGAGTCTTTTTGGCAACAATGGAACCTCTCTCCTTAAATTCCTTGATGATGCGATAGATTGTTGACTGAGGTGCAATCTTTCTAGCTGCGATACTCTTCCCTGTTAGGCCAGTTTTGTGCAGTGCAATGATGACTGCACGTGTTTCTTTAGAGATAACCATGGTTAACAGAAGAGAAACAATGATGCCAAGCACCAGCCTCCTTTTAAAGTGTCCAGTGGTGAGATTCTTACTTAATTATGACAGATTGATCTCCAGCCCTGTCCTCATCAACACCCACACCTGTGTTAATGGAGCAATCACTGAAACGATGTTAACTGGTCCTTTTAAGGCAGGCCTGCAATGAAGTTGAAATGTGTTTTGGGGGAAAAGTTCATTTTCTAGGCAACTATTGACTTTGCAATTAATTGCTGTTAAGCTGATCACTCTTTATAACATTCTGGAGTATATGCAAATTGCCATTATAAAACCTGATGCAGTAGACTTTGTAAAAATTAACATTTGTATCATTCTCAAAACTTTTGGCCATGACTGTACTTCCATCTTTCTATATATACCCTATATCAGGGGTGCCAAACTGCCGGCCCTCCAGCTGTTGGGAAACTACAACTCCCATCATGCCCACTTTTAAATATTATACAAATGCATGATGGGAGTTGTAGTTTCCTAACAGCCGGAGGGCCGGCAGTTTGACACCTGTGCCCTATATGAACGATCTGTTGCACATCTGTGTTTTGTATGTTGATATATCGACAAAAAAGGATTGTTTGATTTGGGATATTTTAAATGCATTAAATAAAAGGTTTATATTTTATATATTAGTTTTTTTTTTCTGTGATATATATTAGCACCCTAATTTTGTATATTTCTATTTTTCGGTGAGAAGTGATAAGTGTATTACACTCAATTGAAAACTCAAAATAAAAGAGCATGAAACAACTTTGAAACAAATCAGTTTTCAGATCAGTGGAGCTCAGATTACAGGAATATCACTGTACATAGCACATACAAGGCTCCAAATTTAGAAATGCAACTTAGCATTTATTGATTTGTCAATTTCTGCCTCCACAAGTGCACGGCCCCGACAGATGAGAACTTACGTCCACACGTGCTGGGTCTGCTGGAGGTTGGAGCACAGGGCCACTTGCTTTGGTTTCTGTGCCGTTCATGAACACATCTCGCCTCTTGTGCTTCAGGACATCACTGTATGTAGAGGAATCGAAGTTTGTTTTCCAGACCATTATCTGCAGGAGAACAAAAGGAGTGTGAGTGAATGTCCTGATTACATTCACCATGATCCCAGCCACATAGGTCCTGCACTTACTTGCTCATCAGATCCTCCAGAGGCAAAGAACTGTCCTTCTCTTGAGAACTTAACACAAGTCACTGCCCCCTGCAAAACATAAAAGGAATTAATGTATTTATCATACTGAAAGTAAAAAAAAGTTTCCATTTTCTGACAGCAAGCAGAGATACCGACAACAGTAAAGAAATAGAAAGTCTATTAGAAGCCTGCAGAACTTTTCATTACACAAAGGTCAGACTGTAGGGTCTCTTTAACAAGGGTAAATGGCATATACTGGGCCTACCTGATGACCATGCAATGTGTAAAGTAACCGTCCCTCTAGTAAATCCAGGATCTTTAAGGTGGAGTCATTAGAAGAAGTGATGAGATAGTTACCGGACGGGTGAAAGGAGAGACCGTTCACTGCTCCACTGTGTACTGTCAGAAAACAGCAAGACAAAATCAGTACCAGGTAAGCCATGTGTCACACAGTCCTTCACAATGATATGGACTGGACGAGGTCATTACTCAACACCACAAGCACTTGACGGGGCTATTTAATACCTGGATGTGACTCTAAGGCTATGTGCACACGGCTTATTTGCGGGGCGTAGTTACGCCCCGCAATTACGCCGTGTGGACGGGGGAGGGAGTGGGGGGCTAGCACCTCGTCGGCCCATAGACTTTCATTACCAGCAGCGCATATACGTCGCTAGTAATTCACATCTCCCCCCTCGGCGTATTCGCCAAGCAGGGAGAGGAGACGTAATCCATAGTTCTCTATGAGAACAGTGGATTACCGTAATGACTGGGACGTATTCCAGACGTAATTTGCGCACTACGGCGCGTAATTACGGACTGAAATACGTCCCATTTTAAGCCGTGTGACCAAAGCCTAACAATCAGCGACAGGTTCACTTTGAGAAAAAAAAAAAAAGCATTTGTCCATTATCGTCCTTCCTAAATGAACTTTGGCTCAGCCTTTCCAAGATTCTAAATGAGCTGAATTTTTATACATTCATTTAGGACTCTGGGAAAATTGAATCATAGCCCCTGTGGGAGTTGCAATGGTCATAATTATTTCACCTAGGCATTTTAGTGAATTATGACAGGCATTTTTAAAAACACAGGCACTTTTGACACTATTTGCCGTTTTTAATTGCATTTCAAGCGCAAACATATCACAATCTGTTAAGCCAGCTTTACTTTTGAGGAAGCTGGGAAAGGTGGTTGTACCCTCTGTGAGATTTCTAATAGCAGCCATGTTAGCGGCTACCTTGCTGTGCTAGAATTAAAATAAAGAGTTAAATATAATATCAACAAACTAGATATTAGTCTGGAATTAGTCCTGAATGTTCAGGTACCTGAAGACAGAAGTATTTGCTTAAAAACAAAAAAAAAAAACCATCCCTTTAAAACCATACTGTTTTACAGAGCCTATTCTTCAGTCAGCTTCAGGTTCCCACTTCCTATTCAAGTTGTGGGTGAGTCTACAGCAGTGACCGACATTCCAGCTCTGCTATTCCTATCCGAGTCTGTAGAGGTGTTTCAACAGCAGGGCAGAAAGCGACAAAGCTCTAAAGGGTTAAAGTTTGTCAGTAAGCAATGTAAACAAGCTCCTGTGCTGCTGATGAGACACAGCAGGAAATTATGTCACCTTCCTGGCCAAGGCTCTGGAGTAGAGAGAGATGGTTAATAACTTAGGGAAGCCTGTGTACTGAAACAAGAACTGCGCTAACTCTGCAACAAAGCAGAATTAGAACAGCAAAGTATTTTGTAATAGTCTTGACATACCTTTGCCTACACGTCTAAAGCTAATCAATGTGGTGATTCAACCACCATTAAAAAGGATTTTACCGGGCGCGCACCTGAAGTCGCGGAGGATGGACGCACACTAGAGGAGCTCCCGCAGACCGGCCGTTATACCCGCTTCTCCTGCCGCTACATTGCACCCTAGATGGGTAAGAGGAGACCCCAGCTGTCAGGGAGAACCCCGAGGAGACCAGCGACACCCCGGCCGGCTCTCACCGCCCTGGACACCTAACTTAGCCGCGGTCTCCTTCACGCTGCACCGCAGGCAGCGCCGCCGCCATTACAGCCATCCTCCCTGCCCGTACCAGCGCGTCACCTCAGACATTATCTGCTGTCTTCATGAATACACAGTAAAAGAGGAAATAATGGAAAAAGCTAGAAGGATGCGTCAAATCAACTTCTAGGGCTCTCCAATTCAGCTCTTCCCGGACTTGTCCTGGTATACTCGCCAGAAACGCCGCCACCTCAAACCTCTCCGTAATATCCTGAAGGATCGCAACATCCCCTATAGTTGAAATTTTCATTTCGCCCTTACAGCTCGCTCAGAGGGTCGTTCAGTATCGCTTAAATCTCACTCTGATCTCCCGACCTTCTGCAAGACTCTCCAGATTCCAACCCCGCGAATGGAGGACTGGGAGTTCACCATGCCTGCCCCTCCGCCACCCCCTGCCTGGCAGCATGCTACCACATCCACAGGCCGCCCTCCAAGGAGTTCTCCTCCGGCTCAGAAACCCCACCACTCTTCTCCTACCTGAAATGGGACTCTAACTTTGGAAGGCTGAGTATTGACTTCAGCCTCACTATTTGTCTTATACCATAGCCTTGTATTGGGTGCTATTTGATATTATGCTTAGTGCAGGAATTTTCTAATATGTTACAGATGTTTACATGACGACGGCCCATCGGGTTTTATTGTCTGGTGTCATTACATCCTAGCGTTTGGCGTGTCCCCTTTGGCTTGTTCTGTCTGAAGGGGACCAGCCTTTTCGGTGCTGAGGGGGAGGGGGGGAAGCTCGCTCTGGAAGACCTTTACTTTGGTCCTGGATTTGGGCTCTCTCCCTCTTCTTTTCCTACCTTAGGATCACCTCTAGCCTCCACGAACCGGAGACAGCACGCTCCTAGGAATTAACTACAGTTGATTTCACTACTGTTCTTTACTACGACTATCCAGTCGTATCACTAATATAGTTGGTTTTCGTTGTTTTAGTCTTTGCCCCCCCTGTCTGTTACACCTGTCTTGTTTGTCTTTGAATCCATCCCTTCCTGTGCTTCCCCTCTGACTCTCCCCTCCCCCCTCCTGGGTAGAATACTTCACTACTAGAGCATCCCTGAGTGCTCGGACACTTCGCTGAATTACTAATTTGTGCGGGCGCCATGGTCAAGTGTCTTACACTGAATGTCAAGGGCCTCAATTCCAATGCGAAAAGGAGGCTGGTTCTTCGAGAATGTAGGTCCCTGCGTGCAGACATAGTGTTTCTGCAGGAGACGCACTTCAACTCCGCTGGGTCTTTCGGTTTCGCGAGATCATACTCTAAAGCATTCTCTGCCACCAATGAGAAAAAGAAAGCAGGGGTGGCCATTCTTGTGGCTAACTCATGCCCACTCCAGGTCTTGTCGTCCCTGATCGACCCAGCGGGAAGGTACATTATCCTGCAGGCCACTCTGTACGGGAAACCGATTATACTTTGCAATGTATATGTTCCTAACACGTCCCAGCTATCCTTCCTACGCAGGGTTTTTGCTAAGCTCGCCATGTACCAGTCTTCACCTCTCCTGTTGGGGGGGGATTTTAACTTGATTTTTTCTGATGCCATGGACCGGTGTGCTCTTGGGGGAGGCTCCTCAAATTTGAACCAGACTAGGATGTCAACGGCCTTGAGGAAGTTGATTAGATCCCATGGCTTGTTTGACTTCTGGAGGGTCAATCACCCTAAAGACAGGGAGTTTACTTTTTTCTCCCACCCCCACAAGACCCACACCAGGCTAGATTATTTCTTCGGAAATACCCCGGCCCTGCGTATGCTAATGAGATCGACCATTGAGCCCATCACGTGGTCCGATCATGCCCCAGTCACGGTTGACCTTAACTTCCAGACCCCCTCCTTACGCTCGTGTCACTGGAGGCTAAATGATACTATGATCAAAAATCCCATCCATAGGAAGACATTGGGGGATTCCCTCTCTGCCTATTTCGAACTGAATGAGGATTCGGTAACGTCTATCTCCACCCTTTGGGAGGCCCATAAGGCTGTCTTCCGCGGCAATTGCATAGCCCTGGGCTCCAAGCTCAAGAAGAATAAGGCGGAGAGAACATTGACCCTCCTGCGGTCTCTCAAAGAGCTAGAACAAAAGATGGCCCGGCAGCCCAGCCTATCCACCCTTAGGCGTATAATAGCTACTAGGCAGGACTTAAAAGATATAGCCATAGGTAATGTAGAGAAGCTTTTCCTATACTCCAAGCAGAGATTTTATGAATATGGTAATAAAGCCCACACTATGTTAGCCAGGCAGCTGAAAGAGAGATCCATCTCCTCTATGCCTTTTGCCCTCCGTCATCGTGATGGAACCTTACGATACGACCCAAAATCAATAGCGACCATCTTTTTTGACTTCTTCTCCAGGCTTTATTCTCTTCCTCCGGACTTACCACAAGACAACCTCAAAGCCCAACAGCTCATTGGGGACTTTCTGAGATCCTGCACTCTTCAGACCATACCGGCAGAGGCTCGCAGCTCTCTAAATGCCCCTCTTGAGATGGAGGAACTTCTGGCGGTCCTCAAGGAACTCCCCAATAGAAAATCCCCAGGGCCGAAGGGCCTCCCATATCTTTACTTTAAGGCCTTCTCTGAGACCTTATCTCCCTATGTGATAGCGCTATACAACTCCTTCCTGGAAGGCGCCCCTATTCCAGAAACCATGTCCCACTCCTATGCCACCCTCATACATAAGTCGGGTAGGCATCCAGCGGATAGTGCAAATTATCGACCAATCGCCCTACTGAACTCGGATCTTAAAATCTTCACGAAGATCCTGGCCAACAGGCTTAATAGATGGCTTCTACAGCTGATTAATAAAGATCAGGTGGGGTTTGTCCCCTTAAGACAAGGAGGAGATAATACCAGGCGTACAATAGATCTAATTGAAGTAGCCAACTCTCGAGCACAACAGGCCCTCCTGCTTAGCCTTGATGCGGAAAAGGCCTTTGATAGGTTTGGTTGGCCTTTTCTGTTCGAGACCTTGAAGGCACTGGGTTTTTCTGGCCCTTTTTTAACAGCACTTAGGGGGCTCTACTCCACTCCCTCGGCTTCCATTAAACTTCCCCACTGCACCTCGGATAGGTTCTTGATCCGGAACGGGACTAGACAGGGCTGTCCGCTGTCCCCCCTCCTGTTTGCTCTCTGTATTGAGCCTCTGGCAGCCTCTATAAGGGCAAATCCGGACATTAAAGGCATCTCAGTCAGGGACAAGGAATTTAAACTATCCCTCTTCGCGGACGACATCCTCCTGACCTTAACGGATCCTCATACTACTCTTCCTGTCCTCCACTCGCTTCTTGATAGATTTGGAAGGCCTCCAAGTCTGAAGCCCTCTTGATTAATTCCACACCTGAGGCATATGCCCTGCTTAAAAATAACTATCCCTATGCCTGGAAGGACCAATCACTCAAATACCTAGGGGTGCAGATCACTGGCAGCTATGAATCGCTTTATAAAGCCAATTTTCCCCCATTGTTCAAAGAATTGAAGGATTTATTGACTAAATGGCACTCCTTGCCCATATCCTTCTTTGGCAGAATTAGTTCAGTTAAGATGACTGTGCTGCCAAAACTTCTCTACCTCTTTGAGACCCTGCCGGTGGCGGTCCCACTGGTGGAGCTTCGTTCCCTGCAGGCAGCCATTCTGCGCTTCATTTGGGCCCAGGGGAGGCATAGGGTAGCCAAGGAGGTTTTGTTGGCTGGTAGGAATAGGGGAGGCTTGGCGGTACCTGACATTTTATGCTATTACTGGGTGACCCATCTTAGACGTATCCCCGCCTGGTCGGCCCTGAACGCCTATACGAAGTGGATGGAGGTAGAAAAACTGTGGCTGGCACCAACACATACTAACGCGTACTTATGGCACTCACAAACCCTTCCCCACAATAGTACTCTCCTTGGGCCCATAAAATTCACGATCCAAATATGGAAATACTGCCAACCCAAGTTCTCCATTGCATCTAAAACCTCACCCATGACTACCTATCTTTGCACCCCTCTTCTGCCAAATGGCTCCTTGGGTTACTTTGCTCGACCGTGGCTGGGGCATGGCCTTTTTAGATTTGTCGATATAACAGAAGCCAGGGAAAGAAGGTTGATACCGTTCGAAAAGCTGAAGGACATGTACAACCTTCCTGCAAGGGCTCACTTTCATTATTTACAGATTTCCCATCTCTTATCTCTCTATGGTACCAATGTGCTATCGGCTCCAACCCAGTTTGAACTCCTATGCAAGATAGGTACCTCGACAAAGGGCCTTATCTCAACTATATATTCTATCCTTAGGGAACCTAAATCTAGCAAGGAACTGATCCACAAATATATGACCAAATGGGAGAACTACTTGGGAAGACCCATCCCTTACTCCACCTGGCAGACTATCTGGAGAGCCGCGGCAAAGTCCTCAGTGTGTACCACTTATAAAGAAAACCTATATAAAATCTTGCTATTTTCGTATCACACCCCAGATATATTGCATAAATGGAACCCTCAGCTCCCGCAGACATGCTGGCGGTGTGGACTCTCAGTAGGTACACTCCCCCACATATTCTGGGACTGCTCGTTATCCAGGCCTTCTGGAAACAGGTGGGAGATTTCTCCACAGCACTTACCTGCTTAATGGGCCAGTCCCTGGGTTAACCAAAGAGAGATCTCAACTGTTCACACATATTCGTACAGCTGCTAGATGCCTGATCTCATGCATGTGGCGACAAACATCTCCTCCAGGGCTAGTAGACCTCTACCATAGGATTAGGGAGGTCCGTAGATTGGAATACCTGACGGCTTCCATCCATGACAAATTAGACCCTTTCAACAAAGTATGGTCTGATTGGGATGACTATTGGGTTCGCCACCCGCCTTGAGCGGATTCACCACATCTCTCTACCCCTTCCTCACCCTTACCCTAGCCTTCCCCTCTGTCACAAAACCCCCACTTCTGTGTCTGTTTGGAAGCATTGCTTCTCTTTTGCTCTGAAGATAGTAAAACTATGTTCTTGATTACCGTGCTTCGCTGAATGTCTACTACCAATGGACAATACTTTGTCTTCACCTCTCAATTTGTTAAAAAACTTTAATAAAAATTACAATTACAAAAAAAAAAAAAAAAAAAAAGGATTTTACCATCTCAGACATGAATGGCATATTGATAGTAAAACCTTGTTTCTGTCCTCACACTTTTAAGGGTCTGTTTTCAAGATAAGTGGGACTGGCCCCCATCAGACATTTATGGCATACCCTAACATTATGCCATAAATGTCTGAGATGGGAAAACCCCTTTAACCAGTTCCTGACTGGGCTGTTTACCCCCTTCCTGATCAGGAAAATTTTCCTTTTTCATATTGCATGTAGGCTTGAATGCTGTAACACTTACTTGTGTTGGATTATTGTACTATTTTCATGATATGTTAGTCTTTATTTTTATGTCAGTTTTACACTTTTTTTAGTATAAGATAAAATAGTAAAAAAAAAAATCATTTTATTTAAATATTTTTAAAACTAATTTAATTATTTTCATTTTAATTTTTTTTTTTTTAAACAGCACTAAAACAAGTTTTGTAATTGGTTCCCTTTTCCATCATGGACAGGGAGGGAGGGGGGTAAAAGTTGCAGTTTGGGCTGTTAGTTTACTTTGTGTGTGTTTTTTTTTTTTTTTGCTTTTATTTCATCGTTTTACATATTGTATACCCTCCTAAGGTTAGAAAAAGACCTTATATCACTTTTTGGCAATTTCCCCTGTAATAAGGGCTGGTAGAGAAGTCCTAGTTAGAGGGGTTTTCCAGGGGGCATACATCCCCTGCACTGTCTTCAGAGCTGATCTGGACCTGATCAGACCCAGCAGGTCAGGCAGTTACCGAGCCCTGCCAGGAGACAGGAAGCCAACACAGGCTTTCTACCTGTCTGCGTATACGGCACTCTTAGGGTATGTTCACACGGCGCGTTGGATCCGATTTTGGATCCATTTTTTGGAATGCGTGTTTGGATAAGGGGTTTCGGACCCAAACACGCCTCTAAATGTGCAGTGTGATTTGCATTGCTTTCAATGTAAAACACTCATCAGCACTCAGATGAGTGATCGCCGACGTGTGTTTACATGCATCTTTCAGATGCATCTTTCGGATCCGTTCAAAAAATTGTCATGTCAATTCTTGATCCAAAGAAGATCAGCAGAAGCCCTATTTAAAACTATAGGGTGCATACCTGCTGCAGCTAAAACGCATCCAAACATCCCCCTGCGTATCTGATGCGTTTTACGCACTGCTTTTGGATGCGCTTTTCGGATCCAAAACGGATTCAACACACTGTGTGAACATAGCTGTAGAGCCCTGCATAGACAGCGATCAAGAAGCCAGGGATGGTTGTGCTCTCTGCATGGATGTTCTGTGCAGAGATCAACTGCCCCTACCAAGAAGTTTAACTTTTATGGGCAGTCGGCAAGTAGTTAAAGAGGTTTTCCTGTATGATCCGACACTGGGCGTGAAAAGATGCCACCCTATGCCAGTGTGGAGGCACCCATGTAATGCCCAGCGGATATACTGCATGTGTCCTATTAATTAGAACAGTACCAATTCAAGGTACTTGCTGGGCACTGTCCACTGCCTTGACTCATGTCCTGAGCAGCTGCATATCTCCACACTCAAGGTCACATTAAATGGGACAATATGCCTGGACAAACCCTAGAATATTCATGTAACATGTTACTAGCTTCCAGTTGATTGGAATCAGGTGATGATTCTATTATAAAGTTGCTTCTTCAGTACAGAGCAGTAATCTGCAAGCAGGGGCTGTTACCAAGCTTTTAAGGGCATGTTCATACAGCGTGTTGAGTCCGTGTAACATACGCTTTTAGATGTGTGTCTGGATCCGTCTGTCGGACCCCAAATGGACCCAAACATGCATCTAAGAAACAGCAATGTAATTTACATTGCTTTTAATATGAAACACACATGAGCGTTCAGAGTGATCGCCGATGTGCGTTTCATTGTGTCCTTCGGATCCGTTCCAAGAATTATCATGACAATCCTTGGTTTGAAAGACGCAGCAGGAGCCCTATAATAAACTATAGGGTGCGATTCTGCTGCATCCAAACATGCAGCTGCGTGTTGGATACGTTTAGGATCCGATCGCCGCTGCGTTTTTGGATGCGATTTTCCGATCCAACACAGATCCAAAAACACCGTGTAAACAGCCCCTTAGACTGAAAAAAGGCAGAAGTCCATCCAGTTCAGCCTATTGTGCTATACTGTTGATCCAGAGGAAGGCAAAACCCGCATGAGGTAGAGGCCAATTGTCCTTATTCGGGGGGGGGGGGGGGGGGGGGGGGGGGGGAACCTTCCCGACTCCAATCTGGCAATCAAAATAATTCCCTGGATCAATGCCCCTTCTCCAGAGTCCTGGTCGTTATAACTTGTTATATAATTGTTGTTAAAGTACAAAGTCCTAGTAAAAGCTGCTCGGTGAGAATAACCTGGGAGTTGTAGTTTAACAGTAACTTGAGAACCACAGGTTTTAACCACCGATTTAAATGGATTCAGTGTCACGTGGGAATCAGTCTTGTCAGGCTGAGCGGAGAAGACGGGCGTCGGCCACATCATGGTGACTCAGCGAAACCTCCTCTGCTCTATAAACACAGCCGGGTCCACAGAATAAACAACACGCCATGTAAAGGGCGGGTAACGTCATGTGTTTTCTTTGCTTTCATGTGTATCAGGAAAGATCCCCCCACCACAAAAACTCCAAGGGATGGAGGTTTGTTCTATTAGGCTATGTTCACACGGTGTAGTTGCGGGGCGTACAGTACGACCTGCAATTACAGCGGGTGTCCTGGAGTCGCTCTGATCCGCAGGTACTCCCGCGGCGCAGATTGACATGTATTACTCGTGGCATGTATTCGGCGCAAGTAATTGACATGTCACTTATCTCCCCGCGCGTACACTACGATCGTATTGTACAAGCGGGAAGAGAAGGCGTAATCCGTAGTTATCTATGAGAACTGTGGATTACTGTAATTTTGGCGCGCATCTCGCCTGTATTGAAGCACAAAATGCACGCCGAAATTACATCATATGAACATAGCCTTAGACTGAAAACATTGCTGTTGTTTTAAGATATTTAGGCCTAATTCCCACATGGTATTTGACTTGTTCAGTATGGTGTAGGGTATGCCTTTAAACAACAGCCTTACAATAAGCTGGTGTGGCATTGTCTCTTAGGGGCCATTCACACGGCACAGGACACGGCCGCCGCGGGACAGCTTTTCTCTGCTGTTTGCGGCGAAAAGCCCTCCCCCTTCACATAGACATGTTCATATTCCAAAAACCGGACGGAAGAATGAACATGTTCTATGATTCTCGGACCGCCGGCGGTCTGAAAAACCGGCAGGTGGAAAATCCGTGCAGTGGGGACTGCTGCACGGATTTTCCATTAAGGTCCGTGTAAACGTTTTTCATCCGGTTTGCAGCCGGTTTTCAAAACCGAGAACCGGCATAAAAACTGTGCCGTGGGGACATGGCCTTAACAAGCTTGCTGACTGTTTCCTAGGACAACCAGCCTATAACTACATGCTTTATGTACAATTCTTCAGTTAGCTCTATGAGTTGGAGTGAATAAAGCTGTAGGTGAAGATAAACAGGGGCCCGTACAGCAGAACACTATACCTTGGTAATGTTGGATAAGTTTGTTCATTCGGATATCCCAAACTTTTACAGTGTTGTCGGTGGCCGCAGCTGCCACACAGGTCCCGCTGGGGTGAAAGTCCACGAAGTTCACAAACCTGGAACCCCAAGAACACGACACTCAAAAAAAAACAGTAAAAACTAGAATGATTCAAGTCAGATAAGTCACGTTCCAGGCCGTGGCCTCTACGGGGCGATATTCATCTCATCTGTACTTGATTCCTGCTGTCACATAAAATTTAAACACACAAAAAAAAAAAAAAAAAAAAAAAAAAGTCATCACCTTACAGGAGTTCAAAGAAATCTCTGATGTACCTCTTCCTCCCAATTCCTAACCATTTCAATACTGGTGTTTGCCATCCATGCAGGGCCACTCCTAGGCTAAATTGCACTCAGGCGCGAGGTGAGGAAATTTAATCCCCCCCCCCCGTAAAATAATGCACCACAGTGCTTCACCAGATAACTGCCCCCTGTAGCCATGTAATACCCCCCTGTAACCAGACAGTCGCACCAGTAGCCATGATAGTGAGCCCTCTTGCAGCCAGTGGGCCCCCCTGCAGCTCAGCATTTTTAAAATAATAAAAACTCACTTACCTTCCCAGGATCTCTGCAGCGCGTCCCAGTCCTCGGGGTTCAGTGTAAGCAGCGTGACGTCATCACACCGCTTACACTCAGCTCCCGGGGCCTCCTGGGACACACGGGAGCCGAGACTGAGCGTCGCAGGGGGGCGCGGTGAAAGCCGTGCGCCCCCTGCGACGCTGCTGTGTATGTATCGGCGCTCTGACTGAGCTCCAAAACATACAGGGGAGGAGACAGGAGGGGAGTGATCCGTCCTGCCTCCTCCCTGTGTCAGCAGCTGCACTAAGTGTGTGCAGCTGCCGGCAGTAAGAGGCTAACCGCGGGGCGGCGCCCCCCCTTGGGTGAGGGGAGCCTCGGCGCTCCGGGCGATCGCCTGCCTCGCCCGCCCCTAGGAACGGTGCTGCGTCCATGAATAAGAATATTCTTATTAAAAGGGTTTTCTCACTACAAAGATTAGCTTACAACATGAAGGGACTGTTAGTTGAAGACTTTTTCTAAATATATTGCTTTGTTGATTTTACTTCAGTCATGAGTAAGACATTTTATGTGCTCTTGATTGCACACAGGTGTCTATGGCTACCTGCATACCAGAGCATAACTCCATAACTGACTAGCTGTAATAGCAGGGAGTGACATCACCCTATGGGTGGACAGCTCAATCCAGAGAAAACTATTTATCTCTACCAAGATTAGCAACTGTTTACAGATAAATCGATTGTATTCAGTTCTCACAGCACCTGTAGGTTGTGTTTAATGAAGACTAGCTCTCCCATACTTGTCAGGGTAGTAGCTCAGCTAAAAGCTGAATATGTTAATCACTGCTATAGAACTACCCACATCCTGAGGAGACAGTGTGGTGAGAAAACACATTTAACATCTAAAGGGCAGGAAACTAAAACAAACCTAATATTTAATATTCACAGCAACAATACAAATAAGGATTACCATACCCGAAACGCGTCGGCTTTCTGCAATGCTTTGTTTACTGTTTTATATGGATCTTAAAAAATGAATAAAATTTTATTCTTTTATTATATTGTTGCTGGACCATTACTGTCATCTGTGGTTACACTTGTGTGTATAAGACGTTTGCCAATACCCTGAAACTGAACTACAGCACGGTGTCCAAGACCATACAGGTTCCACTTATAACAGGTCTCACCATTGTAGACCGAGAAGTTGAGGGCTCGTGCTCAGCGTCATATCCAGAGATTGTCTTTTCAAAATAGCCATATGAAACCCTATTGAGCATCTGTGAGGCATCCTCAAACGAAAGGTGGAGGAGCACAAGGTCTCTAACATCCACCAGCTCTGTGATGTCATGGAGGAGAGGAAGAGGATTCCAGTAACAACCTGTGAAGCTCTAGTGAACTCCATTCCCAAGAGAGTTAAGGCAGTGCTGGAAAATAATGGTGGCCACACAAAATATTGACACGTTGGGCACAGTTTATCCATTTTCACTTATGGGTGTACTCAGTTTTGTTGCCAATGGTTTAGACATTGATGGCTGTGTTGAGTTATTTTGAGGGCACACCACATTTACACTGTTATACAAGCTGTACACTGACTACTTTACATTTTATCAATGTGTCATATCATCAGTGTTGTCCCATGAAAAGATACAATACAACATCTACAAAAAATGTGAGGGTGTACTTACTTTTGAGAGCTGCTGTATAAGTGCAGGTAAAGTAATCAGTCTTTGATTCTGAGTTTATTACACAGAGAACTGTCTAAACTGTACAATTGTAGCAAACCTTCCACTGTGAGAACATTAAGGATGGGCTTTCAGCCTCAAGATGTAAATGGGAAAAACTGCTAAATGGACAAACTAAACCCCCCCAACTTTTTTTTTTTTTACCAACCACACATCGGGGGAGTTGTCTTTTTATGTAAATGCAATCGTTAAAATTGCACAAAGGAGTTGCTGTAATTGAATGAAACTCTAGATTTATGAAAGTAATAAATATTTATTTATTTAAGAGGGTTTTCTCACCATGCAGTTTCACAGAATCACGGGCATATCAGCTCTGCTGTTCCTAGCTATTCTATGACTGCAGGGCAGGAGATTTAGAGATTGTAGTCACAAGACTGCAGAGCTCTAAAGAGTGAACGCTTTTCGTTTACTTTGGGAAACAAACTCTGTCGCTAGAGATAAGATTCTGCAGGGAGTGACTCAACATGGTCGAACTGACTGACTGCTGGCAGCTTGGATCAATGAGAGATAAGAGCGCAGGGAGAGTTGGTCAGTAACCAGAAAAATTTGTATGCTCTAAAAGGAGATAAAATCTTCATTATCTCCTGACCAAAGCAAAATCAAAACAGGAATGTATTTGGTAATGGTCTTCATTTACCTTACCCTACATGTTAGAAGCTAATCATTGTGGTGACAAAAATCCTTTTAATTAATTAAAATTTTAGAGCAAAATGATAAATTTATTAGGAAAACTGTACAATTGAAAGGAGGCTCAAGTACCTGCTGGCCGCATTTAGCCTGAATACAAGACGAGATACGGTTGGGCATATAGGCATACAGGTTGTGTATGGCATCCAACAGCCCAATAATGATAGAGCTGGGCCTGTAGATCATGCACACTTGCAAGTTGCATTAACCTATCACATAGTTTATCCCTCCCTTGCTGAAGACAGCACAAGCTAGTGACAGACCTGCTGTTTCCAGCGCTGTGTCCCTTATTCTGTAAGATGCAGGAGTTTAATGCAATGTTCACACAGCTAATTGCAGGGTGTATAGTACGCCCTGCAATTATGCCGGGTGTTCGGCAGCCCGCCGGCCCCATAGACTGTCATTACTCGCGGCACGTAAGCGCTGTGAATAAATTACATGTCAATTATCTCCCCGTGCGTACAATACGATCGTATTGTACGCCCGGGGAGAGGAGGCGTAATCCATAGTTCTCTATGAGAACTGTGGATTGCCATAATGATTGGAGCGCATTTCGCTCATATTAGAGCGCAGTACGCTCTCAAAACGCGGCAAAATGCGTCCCAAAATAAGCCGCGTGAACATAGCCTTAGAGTATTTAATGCTGAAATCTGCAGTTTTCAGCCAGAAAGTCGTTTTTTTCATACCCCGCCCACCTAGACTAGCCCATTAACCTATTACTTTGAATAGGTAGAACCATGTGAATAACTGTCAGGTGGGTGTGGCTAACACCTGCTCATGAATAAGATTTGAGCATTAGGGTATGTTCACACAGCTTACTTTGGAGTGCATTTCGTGGTGTACTGCGCTTAATACGCAGGGAAATTCGACCCATAATTACAGTAATCCATAGCTCTCATAGAGAACTATGGATTACGCCTCCTCTCCCCAATTGTATTGTACGTGCGGGGAGTTAAGTGACATGTCATTTATATGTGGCGCCTATGCCGGCCCCCCCTGCGCCTTGGGAATACGCGCTGATCAGCGCAAGCTCCCAAAACACACGATAAATTGCATCGTCTGAACATACCCTAAAATGCTATAAAAACGACAGCATCTTACAGAATAAGGGGCACAGCGCTGGAAACAGCAGGTCTGTCACTAGCTGGTGCTGTCCTCAGCAAGGGGGGCATAACCTATTCCCTTTAAGCTGCTGTCCCAGTTGGTCCCATAAATGCTCGGCTGGCAATAGTTTTGGTGATCAGGCAGGCTAAGAAAGTGTAGCAATCTGACGGTGACATTCCTGGGAAACCCTTGCTGTGTGTGGCTAAATGTCTCTTACTGGAAAATGCCAGCTGGAAGCCCCGTCATGAGAGGCAACACATGTGACCATGAGATGTCCTGCACATATCACTATTGTATCACTACTAGGAGTAACCGACTATTGTATGTGATGGCTCCCAGATCATCACACCAGCAGTTGGGGTAATGCATTACTCTACAGCAAAGGCAGGACCGAAGCACTCACCACGAGTGCCCAATTCTCAAACCCGACTGTCATCAGATCCCAAAAAGAACCTGAATTTCTTACCTAACCCAATACAGTTCTAGCGATTAGCAGTGCAAGTCTTTTGTTCACTACATCACTGAAAACCAAGGCGACATTGGCTGGGTGCTACTGGTATCAAACATACTGGGTGCTGCGACTCCCAATTTACTTCTGCTAAGTACCTAGAAACGATAAGAGACCATGGAGTGTAATGAAGGTGCCACCTGTGTCTGGATGGTGGATAAGGAAACAGTAGGAGCTACTTGTCGACGGATCAAACCGTCCTCTCTACTGGTGATCTGTCTGGAGCTTGTTCTCTGTGTATTAATGCCCTCATGTAACCACTGCTACTAAGGCTAAGTTTACACGGCTGATTCACACCGTAATTGCGGGACGAATTTCGCCACCGCAATTACGGCATGTGTCGTGCAGAGGGGAAGGGGCTGGGGGGCCGGCAGCTCCCCGGCCCCATAGACATCCATTGTGCACGGCGCGTATCCTGCCGGGATAATGTGCATGTCACTTTCTCCCCGCTTGCCGTATTCGCTGAGCAGGGAGGAGAGACGGAATCCACAGTTCTCTAAGAGAACTGTGCATTACCGTAATGGCTGGGACGGATTTCAGCCGTATTAGAGCGCAATACGGCTGAAATCCGTCCCAGAATCAGCCATGTGAACATCCCCCGAGAGGTTGGTTAGAACAGTCTAGATGGCAGCCATTCATTGAAACGACCATCCTGACTCTCTCAGTCCAATAATGCACTCCATCACAAAGTTTTTCAACTGGGCAAAAGGTTTTCGAGTGCATCATAGAGGCATGTATAGGAGTCAACGAGCTCTCACCAAGAGGTACACTACCCAAAAGTAGCCTCTGAGCGCCTTTTCACAAGAGAGCGGGGAAAGCACTTATGCCTTCTTGTGGCTAAACCCAATGTCTGATTAGACCACAGCTATAATCATTTACATATCTGCATACTGGGTTTTGCAGAAGTCTGACATTTCTATTTGGGTGCGTTATGTTTTTTGTTAAAGAATATAGTACGGGGGTTGGGATTGTAATATATCACTGCAAATAATAATCCCTGTTAAAACTTAACTTTTACTTATCTTTTTTAAAAAATATTAATATCTAAACCCCTATACATTACCACTACATACCTAGATGATACAGCATACGTGCACTATCTGCCAGTGGAGTAATCGCCCTGATAAAGAGCGGCTCCGCTTTAATGACAGACAATGTCACTACATGCGTGTATAAACACCTTTTAAATCCCAGCTATCCCGACGCGTTTCCCCCATACAATTCTAGGGTTCATCAGGGGATTCAAAATTTCTCTCACTGTGGAAAAAGAATACGCTATATACAACGCATATATCACAACACATGTACTTCAAAATTAGATGAATATACTGATACTTAGCTCAAGTGCTGCCAGGTATAATGACGATAAATTCCCGCAGCACCTCTGGTACGCTGGCACCCAAGATAAGAGGGATACAGAGCACTATTGTCTCTGCCTCCCTTTTTATGTCCTTAATGGCCCCAAAGATGTATAGTAAACAATTACCCAATGTTTATACGTAAACAATAATACTGCATGCTCGCTTCCAGGTTCCCTTGAGCACATGTGCCTATTTTCTTGCTCATGGTTTGTACGGCGTTCCGGATATTCAACTGCGCATGTCCGGAAGTAGAATACCCGTCACTTCCGGTTAACATCGCCGGAAGTGACACCGCGCATATGCTGAATGCCGGCCCGAACCACGCGGCGCCTGGCGTTCACAACAAAGCACTGCGCATGTCCGAAAGGCAGTTCATGGGATTGTCGCCATATCTGTAAATGAAGATGCGCTATGCTCCTAACCATATATATCGATTAAATGTGACAGTGTCCACCCTCAGCCGATGTACTTACTACCAACACCACATCATCTACCATAATATATAATAATAAAAGACTAATGTGGCGGGGCATATATAATTGACTTTCCCTGAGCAAATATTATATAGCGAACACGTGCAAATTAACATGGGCTTAAAAAAGGGGGCCAAAACAAGAACGTTCGGGTACAAAATTCATTTGTCCTCAGCTGACTTGGATAATCAAGCTGTAAGTAATCAATGAATAAATGAAAAATTGAAAATATGACACTGATACATATTCATTGGTCATACTTAAAAAGAATCCATAGTGGTCCCTCTATGGAGATGCAAACAGGGCAAAGCAATGCTGACAGATCCCAAAGTAGAGCCTATTCTATAAAACAACCAAATTGCAAAGTCTCATTTAGGCCCTTTGGTTGGACAGAGTCCATACGGTAAATCCATTGGGCCTCCTTACACAGGATTCGTCTATCCTATTCTCCTCCTCTGGGGACGTCCTCACAACTTCCAAAATCAAAAAGCGCAGAGATTCCCATTCACCATTATGATATTCCCACACATGTCGAGCCACTGACGTATCTCTTCTATTTCGTATTCCCCCAGATGTTCACTCCACTCTTCTCTGAATATTCATCCTTGTTTTTCCAATATAATTGAGTGGGCAGGGGCATGTACACATGTAAACTACTCCTTCCGTGTTACAAATGGCAAAATCACGTATAAAAAAATTGCTTTCCATTGAGGCACTTGTAAAAGATTTAGTTTGTTGTATGTATGGACAGGCTACACATCTTTGCCCACATTTGAACATACCTATCGGTCTCCTTTCCAACCAAGTACCTTGAGGGGGTATTGGTGTATAATGACTATGGATCAGTCTATCTTTTATGGATCTACCCCTCCGATAAGTTATCGAGGGGGTTGAGGGAAGATATCCCTCTAGATCCTGATCCAACATCAAAATACCCCAGTATTTTTTGAGGATATTGGTGACTTCTAGATTTCTGTCATCAAAGGTTGCAACTATACGTGCTCTATTGGTCTCTTTATCTGCCTGGGAGTTACATTGCTGGGTATCCTAAAGACTAAGAAAAGGAGTTTCTTGTTTTGGACAACCCCTTAAATACTGTTGGGGGATCTTGAGAAATGTAGTTCAGCAACAGCATTCGTGTCAGGCTGGCCTTGAAATGTGAGGAAATTATAGATCTGTCCTTACCCGCCATGTTCACAGAAGGAGTGTGTGCATTCCCGACTGGTCTTGTCCCACAGTTTTATAGTTTTGTCATCGCTGGCAGACACGATCAGCCGTCCATCTCGAGAGAACCTAGAGGGCAGCGGAGAGAATGGGAATAGTGCTACAGAGAATGAAAGTTTACTGCAGGTCATCAATGTAAAGACTCAAACTAAGGTGGAGGCTCACTTTGCTGTATATTTCATAGTGCATTTCCACCAGGCTCTGACCTCTAAGGCTATGTTCACATGGCAATTATTGGGACGTATCTCGCCCCGTATTTTGCGCAGTACTGTGCTAAATACGGGGCGCGATATGTTCCAATAATTCCGGAAATCCACAGTTCTCATAGAGAACTATGGATTCCGTTTCCTCTCCCCACTCGCACAATACGCCGAGCTGGGAGAGAAGTGACATGTCAATTATT
Source organism: Phyllomedusa bahiana (assembly GCA_025379985.1). Classification (NCBI taxonomy): domain Eukaryota; kingdom Metazoa; phylum Chordata; class Amphibia; order Anura; family Hylidae; genus Phyllomedusa; species Phyllomedusa bahiana. The sequence continues at coordinate 4,460 of JAODAL010020358.1, read as the reverse complement.
CACTGCATATATGCGCCGAGAATAATGAATGTCTATGTCCTCCCCCGCCCCCCGTCCTACCCCCGAGCACACGGCGTAATTGCGGGCGAAATATGTCTGCGCAATTATAGCGTGTGAACATAGCCTAAGGGTATGTTCACACGGGCTAATTTCGGCGCATATCTCGCGGCGTATTTGCGCTCTAATACGGGCGAGATGCGCGCCGAAATCACAGTAATCCATAGTTCTCATACAGAACTATGGATTACGCCTCCTCTCCCCGCTCATACAATACGTTCGTGTTGTGCGCGCATGGAAAAAACTGACAATTACTGTCAATTGCTTGCGACGAATACGCGCTGCGAGTAATGCATGTCAATAGGGCCGGCGGGCTGCTGGGCCCCCCCCCTGTCGTGGGAGTACGCGCTGATCAGCACGACTTCCAAATCACCCAGCGCAATTGTGGCCGTACTGTACGCACCGCAATTACGCCGTGTGAACGTAGCCGAATAAAACGAATAGAAACCCCAGGTGGAGGAGGTTACTATTACAGTTACCAAGGCCAAGTGGGCTGTTATGTGGGCGTACCTACCTCAGTGTAGGAGCTCCCTTTCTCTTGTGTATTGATCCAAGCAGAAGATAATGTGCAGTTATTCAACTATATACACAAGATTGTCAGGTTAGTTTAAACTTTTATGGATGACCAGCGACTGGGTGGCCAAAGATGGTTGCCAACAGCCTTGGAAATGGTGAAAAATAGCCTCAACTAAGGACTTACACGGATTATCTGACTACTTGGGAATAACAGGGGCAGGATTGTTACAACCAATACAATGGGGATACACTAAAAAGCAGGAGGAAGGGTGGGGGGGTTCACCTTATTCTCTAGAAATATTATGGGGCACTTACTTGGCACAGCGCACCCAGTTTATGTGTTGATTCAGAGAGAACAGGAACTTTTGCCTGTGAACCGTCCACACTTTCACTGTCTTGTCGTCGGACGCGGTGACCAGGGACTGACCATCACTGGAGAAGCTGACACTCCGCACTGTGCCCGTGTGGGCTTTAAACACAGTTGATTCTCCTTTCCTGTAAAACAAAGTCACATGTATAAAGTCTGGTGGTCAAATATCCGAATACATTTTCAAACATGGGGACTGCAGAGGGAATACTTTCTGTACAGAAGTCTTACAAAAGTGACCGCCTATGCCTTCTCTGTCCGTCATGGCAGACACGAGCAATCAGTCCTGCAGTGAGCACATTTCTCTTCGTATTCATGAAAATCTAGTGGTTTCTTTCCCATATTTCAGCTACTTAAAGGGGCTGTCCGAGAGAAAAAAAAAAAAAAGACAACCCCTTTTTAAGCTCCAAATGAGCGGTCACAACCATGTGCTCCTGTTCAGCACTGGATGATATCATCGGAGCATCTAATACACTTGTGAAACGCAAGGCCTGAGGGATTAAAGGGGTTGTCTCATCTCAAAGTTTCATAGGATGCATGAATGAAATAATGCGCTCTGTCACTTCCTGGTCAAGCTGTCTAATTAGCATATGAGCTCTGTGTATTCAGACTTCTGCTAATTAGATAAATCTCATGCTGTCAGGACCAGGGAAGCTTCTGAGTTAAAGCAAACAGCAGTAATTAGTGGCTTTCGTCTGACAGATCAGATAACAAACAAGCTCTCACTGTCTGGAGTTCTGTGCGACCTGTGTGATGACGTCACTCCCTGCTATCAAATAGAACAAGCAGCAGGGGGGAAAAAAGTACACAGGTCGGTCACTTGGGAGAGCACAGGTGGTGATAAAATCACTTGTGGCTCCTTAAAAAAAAACGAACAACGCAATATATTTGGAAAACATCTTTAGCGTTCCCTACGTGTTGAAAGCTAATCTTTGTAGCGAGACAACCCCTTTAATCCCACACGCCATGTCACTTTGAGGCCCTCGAGAGCTTAGACAAAGCAAGCAGGGATAGACAAGGTCCAGACGCAGAAGAACTGGCTGTTCACTTTCCACACAGGACGGTGCTAGCACTTGGCAGAGGTGTGGTGCCAGCAAAGGTAGCAGCAGCTATCTGGGACTCAGAGCTCTGATGTGCACCTCTATACTGCTCTGTTCAGCAACTTGCAGACAGTGGCACAGCTCCGACAGCCTTATCCAGGCTCCATAGCCACCCAGCAAGGCCCTCCAATGGCTTTTGAAGGCAACCATAATATTGATGTAGCCCTCTGTGAAAAGGAGTTTGACACCCCTGATCTGATAGATGTCTGCCTGAAAGTGAAAGGTGCATTTACTGAATACACCATTAGGGGGAGTAAGAGGCGAACAATCCTCACGATGTATAGACCTTGCACACAAACTCCCCTGTCTTAATGCAGGACTTAGGGCCACATGTATGAATACGGTTTAGGTCTAAAACTCACTTTGTTTGCCCATAGCTTACTATGGTCAAAAAAGTGAGTTTTAGACCTAAACAGTTTTCATACATGTGGCCCTAATTCTTTAAACCCTTGATGACCATAGAAAAAATACTTTAAGTACCAGGAATTATTCAGAAAGTTGCTCACAGAAAAATATTTAAATTCCCAGTAAAAAATTCAAAAAACTTTATTGGTATGCATTAAAACAACCCAAAAAGAAATCACACGTGACCATTTAGGCTTCAATATTAACAAATGCCAACCCCATCTATATACATGGACTAGGGTCAATGATAAGGCAAGTAACCACAATAAAGGCAAATATGGTTTATATACTTTCACAAATATGCAGACAAAAGGAAATTAGTTAAAGACTCACGGTTCTGTAGATGCAGTCACAGCCTCAACCCCTCGCATATTTCAAAAATGACCATGGCACTACTTACAGTGATAACCTGCCCTATGATCCTATCTTAGGCAGGGCACCCGTCCCAAAAGGGACAACCCCACCTCTCGATGACTTGCCCCATCAAGAAAAGAAGAAACCACCGTACCATAGACTCTGATAAACGTATATATCAGTGGCTTTATTGTCCAAAATTAAAGTGGTTATCCAAAAAGAATTAGTATTCAGTGACTAACTCAAAGATCCCTTAAACCCTTGATGACCGCCCAATGACTAGTGCCGACGAGTGATAAAGAAATCGCTGTCAAGAGAGGCGGTTTGTGGGTCCTAGCACCACAACTGCACTAGGAACTGAGCTGAACTATCATGATCAAAGGGGACTTCCCTGTCCAATGGGGTCACTAGATTTCCCAGTGCCCAAAGGGAGCCTAGAGATCCCAGGATGGCCACAGGGTTGTTTGTGCAGTTAGCCTGCTAGAAGAACACACTATGTGGGGGTGTGTGGCCTGCCATGGTGTTGGAAGGACGCATGTGAAAGAGCTGCTCTAGGGCACAGCGCTAAATTGGGGCTAAAATACCTTATGATGGGTTCAAAGAGGGGCAAACGAAGGAGCAAAGTCTCATCGGAGCTTCTGGAAGACGGCGTGCTCATCTCTAACTACTTCGCTCCACTAGCAGAGCTGCAGCAAGAGAGCAGTCACAGGAGCCGGTGCCATCTTGGGAGCGCTCGGCGCAGGAGAAGAAGCCGCCTAACAACAAGAAACCGCGGGAGAGGGCGAGCACAGGAGTCTCTGGCGTCGCAGCAAGCCCGGACGAGATCCCGACGCGATCCTGTAGATGCCGGAGGTGAGGAGAGAGTCCAGGGGCAGAACAAGGTGACGGCGGCGAGTGAGGAACCGGCAAGCCACGCGCCGCAGCGAAGACGCGCATTGCAGGTCTAACGGCTGGGAGCCACGAGAGATGCCGAGCGCGCAGAAGTCCCTGGCGCCGCAGCAAGTCCAGTTGGAGTCCTGCCGCGAGCCTGCAAGCAAAGAGGAGCCGAGGACAGGACGCAGTGATGGCGATGAGCAGAAACGGGGACCCCACATACCACATGCTGCAGCCCCACGGGATGGATGCCTCCCACACGCGGTCCCCACACTACAGCATGCCGCATGGAGGTCCTGCTCTGGCTGCACCTGTGACTTCAGACTCGAGCTCTCCAGGTGCATCACAGCTGCAGAAGGAGAGAGGTGGCTTAGTGGATGCAGGGATGGGTAGCCAGGTCAGAGGCGGCATGACATCCACACAGCGCCAGAAGGGTGCTGTTTTAGACCTGCTTCATACTGACGGAGACCAGGGGGTAAACAGGAGGGTCGACCCTCCCTCCCCCACTGCTGATGACCCCACTCCAGAGCCTCTAGGAGGTAGCAGACTGAGCCCCCCGTTATTCACCTCTCAGGGCTCCTTAGGGTCACCCTCTTGTCAGCGTATGCCAAATAACCCTACCAGCGCCTGGTTACAGGCGGAGGACTCATACTCAATGCCCTCTCCTACCAACTCTGAGGTTTCAGGGTCACATACTCCAGAGCCACTCTCATCCTAGCACGCATATTCCAGTGGCAGAACCTTCATTAACCCTTCAAAGCCATCCAGAATTACAGGCCCCTTCCTTG
>JAODAL010020357.1:0-69642 GCA_025379985.1 Phyllomedusa bahiana | reverse complement strand
TCAAGTCCGTAAACTAAAATGTGGTTAAAGACTCTTTTCCAGCACTTTTTAATCTGGGGTCAGCAGGTTTAGGGGCTCATGCGTGCTCAGGACAGTATAGTCAATGTCCAGTTCAAAACTAAAATGGTGGTTAAAAGACTGCTATTTTCAGCACTTTTTTAATCTGTGGGTAGACAGTTTAATGGTCATTCTTGCCGTACAGGACAGATATAGTGAATGTCCAGTTCAACTAAAAGGGTAGTTCAAAGACTCCCTTTTTTGCGGCACTTTTAAATGTGGGGGGGTCATGCAGGTTTTGGGGCTCATGCTGTGGCCCAGACAGGTATAGTCAATGTCCAGTTCAACTAAAATGGTAGTTCAAAGACTCCTTTTTCCGGCACTTTTAATCTGTGGGTCAGACAGGTTTAATGGTCATACTGTGGTACAGAACAGGGATAGTCAATGTCCACTTCAAGTAAAATGATGGTTCAAATCATACTGCCTTCTGGCCCTTTTTAATTTGTGGGTCATGCAGGTTTAAGGGTCATGCTGTGGTGCAAGAAAGGGATAGTGAATGGTCTGTGAGTTTTTTTCTGTGGCTTTTATAACCTAAGTGTGTTGCCTAAGATGTAGCATGTATCCATTTGACTGTTGTGGATGTTAATTCCAGCTTCTCCATCCCTGTTTGGGTGTAAGAATGAAGGTGTTGTTCCTCTCCCATAGACTTTAATGGTCATCGGCGATAATCTGTTATCGACTATCGGATACCTTATTGATATTTGCCGATATCGACTATCGACCCGATGACGATAGTCAACGTAATCGCTCATCACTAGTTGGGAACTGAGAATAAAAATAGCAGTAAGAAATGATCATTTTAAAAAAAGTTATCAAGAGGACCATTTCTGTTTGAAGAGGAATGTGAAGTAGACCGGCAACTAATCGGTGACCTCGGCAATTGGGGCCACAACATCATCAGAGATCCATGCCTGATTCATCTTGATGAAAGTCAAACGATCCACATTATCTGTGGAAAGCCGGATGCGTTTGTCTGTAATGACTCCTCCAGCTGTGCTGAAGGTCCGCTCAGATATGACGCTGGCTGCTGGGCAGGGCAACACCTCTATGGCGTGGCGAGCGAGCTCGGGCCATTCATCCATTTTGGATACCCAGAAGTCTATTGGGTCCGGAACACATACAAAAACATCGGTGTTGAGACGCAGATAGTCGTGAACCATGATCTTAAGCTGGTCTCTGTGTGTTGGATGTGTGCCCTGCATTGCATGCGTTGGTGAGGTGATAAATAAAGATTGCCAGAGGTCACCCATTAGGCTTCTGCCACCTTGCCTGCTGCTGCCGCTACGGCTACTTGGCACTCTACTGTCACGTCGCTGACGTTGTTCCACCATGACATTTGAAGAACGTGAAGCAGACGCAACAGATGTCTCCAGTTGATCAATCACAAGGTCTCCATTTCCTGCATTTTACTCTATATTTGGGTGGGTGGAAGGAAAGTGCTGAGTTTTGTTTTGTACCGGGGATCCAGGAGGGTGGCCACCCAATATCTGTAGTTCATAATGATGGCCTTAATGCGAGGATCACGTTGGAGGAAATGAAGCATCCAAGCACTCATGTGAGAGATGGAGCCTTGATTTCCCAAGCCTCTGGGTTGAGGGGCACTAGCAAACTCATCTTCCTCATCTTCCTCCTCCGACTCAAATTCGCGCCAACCTCTTTCCAAGGCAGGGACGTCGGTAACGTCGGTGTCTAGGAATACCTCGTCTGCTGCCTCCGGCACAGCTTCAACACAGCCCTGACGTGCCTCAGATGATGCACCCTGAGAGCTGAGGCGCCGCCTTGCACTAGCCCTGGACCCCGAACCACTGCCTAATGAAGACCGATAAAATTGAGAAACTGTCGGGCCTTGTGGATTCGACGGAGAGAAAGGCTCCGTGTCCGCATCTGTGTCCGTCTCCTCCTCCGTCGCTGGCGTGACCTGATGTTTCAGAGTATCCAACGATCGTTCCAGAACTAAGATCACCACAGTGGTCATGCTGACAAGGGCATTGTCCGCACTGACCAATTTGGTGGCTTCTTCAAAACTGGCAAGGATGGTGCAGAGCTCTTTAACCTGCCTCCACTCTCGGTGGCTCAACACCCCGAGGTCCGCACCGCTGCTTGTCAGGCCATGTGTCACTTCGTACTGCGTAATGGCATTGCGCTCCTGCCACAATCGCTGGAGCATGTGGAGGGTGGAATTCCAGCATGTTGCCACGTCAACAATGAGACGGTTGACGGGGAGGCCGAGCTGACGCTGCAACGCAGCCAGACGGGACGAAGCAGGGTGCGAATGCCGGAAGTGCGAACTCAGACCTCGAGCCTTCCTCAGCAGTCCCGACCCGGGTAGCGCTTTAGAAATTTCTGGACGATGAGGTTCATTACATGTGCCAGGCAAGGGATGTGCTCCAGCAGATTTCGCCTGTTATCGCACACCACCTTGCCTGGCACAAGTTTCTTGGCACCCAGCCAGCGCTCGGTCTCGTTGCGGAGAGCCGTCCACAGCTCCTTACCTGTGTGTGGACGGTCTCCAAGACAGATTAATTTTAACACGGCCTGGTTTCTCTGGGCCCGTGATGCCACCAGAGGATCTTGGGGGAAAGAGCCCTGCACCATCCCTGCGGTTTTGAAGAGTGTGCGCCGAGCCTGAGAGCCACCGTCACCCCCCAGAGACATCCACCCAACTCACCCAGTGAGTTGTCACAGAGATATAGCAGCCTTGGCTGTGCTTACTAGTCCATGTGTCGGTGGTGAGATGGACTTTTCCGGGCGACTTTACTCGGGCGACGATGGAGGCTGAAGCGGAGGCTGATCCCTGATCATGACTCTGAGAGACATGGGCAGCTGAGGAACGCTTGGTGGTGGCGGAGGAGGCGGAGACAGAGGGTGTGACAGTGGTTGGAAGCCCGGCATCGGTCTGGCCTTTTTTGGCCAAGTGTTGCCTCCATTTCAACTCATGCATTCGCTGCATGTGACTAGACATGTTGGTGGTGGTTAAACACCTAAGATTCTTGCCTCTACTTATGCGTTTATGGCAAAGGCGGCATATGACATCGCTGGGTGAATCAGAGGCTTGCTCAAAGAAGGCCCAGGCTTGAGAGGTCCTGGACCTTTTTGACGGCGATAAGCGAGGAGCGGGGTTTCCGCTGACCGTGGCTGGCGGAATCATATCAGCGGACTTGTGCGACCGCCCTCTTCCTTTTTGAGGTGGGACCTGTATTGACACTACCCCATTGTCTTCCTCCTCGTCCAGTGATGAAGCGCTCGCAAGCAAATTCTGCGGAAAAGACCACAATGGATCCGCAATGTCGTCATCATCATCATCATCAACACAGGTGACTTCGTCGTCCTGACATTCTGCATCCAGGAGCTGCGGGCTACAAGCAAGAGGGACTGCAAGGCTTTGCCGACTGCCCGGGATTTTTGCCGATTGACCGGCTTCCTTCTCCTCCTCTGATGGCATCAGTAACTGGGCGTCAGAGCAGAGAAAATCATCCTCTTTGGCCTCTTGATCTTTTAACATGCCTTCTGACCCCAACCGCATTTTGTCATCAAAGAGGTCTTCAGAAAATGGATTATCCACAGTGGTGGGTACACGAGTTGACATTTGGGCTGCCTTCGCTTCATGTTGGACGGATGCTGATGATGCTGATGACGACATTTGTGGCCGTGACTGGGAGGACGAGGAGGTAAGACTGCTGGATGCAGGTTGCATTAACCACTGAAGAACAGATTGGCGACGCTGTTCGTTACTGAGATTCACAGGGCCCTGACCCAGCGATGACAGGCCTGACGGTCCTGCAATCGACAATCCGCTGGCATGCGTGTTATCGCCAGCACTGGAAGGAGCACCTTCTCTCGTACCTCTACCTCCATGTCCTACCCCCCTCTTTGCTCGCTTACCACCTGAATTTCGCTCCATGTTCAGAAATATAAAAATTTGAGAAGGTATGGAATAGTTTTGGAAAGTCTCTTATTAAAAGACGGCAAATCACAGCTATTCTCAAATCCCTCAAATCAAAACAAAATTGCTGTATAGAAATTTAAGTGTAAGGTGCCTCTATCAACAAAGCTGGACTGGGCCAAAATGAAAAAACACATATCTGAAATGTATACGGATAATAAACGATATTTTTTGCACCTAAAAATAGACCTGCGGTGACGCCAAAATTGCTGTATTGAAATTTAAGTGCAAGGTGCCTCTATCAACAAAGCTGGACTGGGCAAAAGTGAAAAAACACGTATCTGAAATGTATACGGATAACAAACGGTAATTTTTGCACCTAAAAATAGACCAGCGGTGACGACAAAATTGCTGTATTGAAATTTAAGTGCAAGGTGCCTCTATCAACAAAGCTGGACTGGGCAAAAGTGAAAAAAACACCTATCTGAAATGTATACGGATAATAAAAGTGGAGTTTTGCACCTAACAAATAGACCTGCAGTTACTAGAAAAGATCTGTATCCTAATATAAGTTCAGGCTGCCCAACATACAACAGAAAACTTAATAAAAAGCCATTGCAATGCAATGTCTAAACTAAGTCTCGGCTGCACAATATCCATTAACCTTTAAAGAGCTTGTCTGTGTTCGCCCGCGCCACCCCCCCGCTCACACCCGTGACTTTACAGGGCTAGATGCTCCTTTAAAATTCTCAGCCTAACTACCTCAAATCTGCAAATTTCTAATCTACCTAAGTTCTAATGTCACAGCTAAAAGTATAGCTGTCTTTGTGAACAAATAGAACAATTTCGCTGAGCTGTTTGCTGAGCTGTTTGGACAGAAGCAGAGCGCACGTCCTACTCCTATGAGACGCTGACACATACTGAGGCAGTACAGGAAGGGCTGTTCTATGTAAAACGAGGTCAAGTGATTTTTCCAGCCAATCGCAACCATACACATCCCAGTCATGACGTCGCACACACAGCTCACCCTGCTCTATTCTCTAAGCTGATTTGATGGCCGCCAAAATGACAGAAAGCGCTGAAAATGGCGCAATATTAATAGATTATGCACAGATTTTAACCTAAATTATCGCGTGATCGTAAAAATCCGATCAACATAAAAACCGTGCCTATTACAACTTTGTCGATAATAATCGCTCAACACTAATCAAGACCCTGATCCATATTATTTTCCTCTCAGTCATTTTTATTTCCTGATTGTAGATTTCCCAATTTGGCCATCTATATATGATTGTGGGGAGACATTCTTCCTTGCACTGCTTTAACATCAGTCAGAGAGATACTTTTACAGCAGCTTCATGCACATAGGATTCTTCAGACAGATTATGTCCCATAGACTTGTATAGGAGAGTTTTCACTGTGAAGGGAGGGGAGAGGGGGAGCTGTGACATCTCCTCTTGTGACTGGTGGATTCTGTGTTATCTGTGCACAATGGTGTCTCCTTTCAGTTTGACCCTGCTTTTAATGATAATGAGTACACTGCTGAAAAGCTCTCCGAACAGAACAGGAAGTGTCAGACGATTATTAGGCTTAGTGGCCAAAGTGAAAACTGCAGGACTTAAGAATTATTAAAAAAAATACTGAAAGTGATATGGAAAGTTAAAAAAAATAAATCCTAAAACATGTGTTTAACATAAAAAATGTGAGTTAAACAATAAGTCATTTTTTGATGACACATTCCCATTAAAGCTTTCTTGCATGAACGAATTCTGTGCAAAACTCAGGTTTTTACCACCTGCATTTGTGTCGAATTTGCTGGAATTAATATTACTAATCCAATGAAAAACTGTAGCCTATGACAGTAAGTTTTCTATATATTTTTGATATTTCATGGTAACTCATCTTAGCCTAATACATGTAATTAAAGATTTTACATTTTATTATACACAATAATGAATTCCTGACAAGCGTTGTTATATTAAGAAGTCATTCAATCTTCAGTAAGGTTTAATTTAAACCAACAACAAAGCTCAATAAAAGAAAAAGAAATAAAACAAATGAAATGTTGCAAGCTTGCTGTTTGAACCTCATGAGACCTTTTCCTGATATACTTGGTGAAAGCAATGTGAGCTCTTTGTATCTTGGGAACAATATTTTTGCTGAAACTGTTTAACACTGAAATGTTTATAGAAGTTGCTAATATGGTTTGAAATGTGTGTATGGTGGATATATAGCATCTCATGAAAGAACGTGATAAAAAGGTAGGATTGTTTAGTTTTTCTCCTTGGGCAAATAATCCCAGCATATTTTTTACTTGATATTGAATAATATTGTGTTTACGGATAACTTTATATGCTTGTTCTTTTTCTTAAATAATAAATAATGTGGCTTAAAAGGGAGCTATATGTGATTTGACGCCTGACACATGTTTCAAAAACATACAGGGCGGCATGTAAGAACAGGGCTGTGCCAGAAGTCTGCTGTATTTTCAGCCCCGTTCACAATAGGTAAAAGCCTCTGTAATGCAGTATCAGGCACATTACAGGCACTTTGAAATGTGCCTGATTTCGGGGGGCATGCGAGAAGCGGGGTGCAATAGAACCGTAGATAGCTACATATTTATAGCTTTGTTACAGCAATGATAGGCACATTACTACTGGAACAGGTAAAGCACTTTCAAAGTGGTTTACCTGAGCCAGAATTGACGTTTATGTGCTAGAATACAACTGTTTTATGACTGCAGTAGAGCGGTTTCATAAATCAGGCGCATTCTATACTAATATTATGTGCACAAAAATTGGCGTTAAAACGCAAAATCATACATGCCGCACACAGTGCTTAAAGATGACAATTTCACATTAACATTTTGTTACAGTAGGTGGATTCCTTGCAAAGAAGGTAATCATAGGGTATAGAACAACTAATACACCAGATATCACTTTTAACCTATGGAGGAACGCAGCAGAAACCCAGCATCAGATGGTACATATTAAAATCAGTGGTCACAAACGTGTTGTGTCCATTTTTTTCCTAGACAATCTCCCCTCCAGAGAGTAGAGATGAAGGTCACAGATGAAAGACTTCTCTCTGATAATTCTAAATGGGTTAACAGGGTTGAAATTACTATTCATACTACATAATGAATGAGATCTATCAAAATTATTTTTTTTGTTATCATTGCTTTCCCGGTAGTTCCTGCACATGTGGTCAAAAATTTTTGTAACCTTTTTCTAACCTCTTCCTGATAATAATATGGCTCTTAGTTTTTTTACTACCTGTCTTTCAACTTTTTCAATCTACATAGACACATAAGGGCTTTTTTTTTGCATCATTATTAAAAATTCTGTAGATTTTTGTTTCAGATGCTACCTTTGTGTTCCATAGTGTACAGTTCATCTCCAAGGTATACGACCAGTGATGAGAGCTCCTCAGTCTTGCAGCACATACTCAGACATCACCTTTCCTCTCAGACAGCTACTGTCAGTCTCTTCCCTGCTGAGCAAATGTTCAATCCCAGGTGCTGCCATTCTACTCCTGTCCTCTCTACTCCTTAGTAATTAGTGATTAGTGCAAATAAAAGAAACCTCAATCAGGTAAATGCATTGAGGCAAAAAAATTCCACGTTTGGCACCTGCAGTGATTTAAACCTTTAATCTCTGTGCTGGGAGTCAAAAGTGGTAACTTCTCAGCTACATTGTAGCTACTCACAGCTCTTTACATAAACAGACCTTGGTTTCACAGAGTGAACACACTGTGAAAAAAGGCATGGTGATGTCAGCGTGCTGGGTCACATGATATGTAGTTCAAGCATATCATACATGCCCCCTTTTGAGCATACTGAAAAGGATGCTGGATAAACAAGGGATGAAATGACTTTGTGAAAAAAAAAAAAAACTTTAACATGCAACTAATCTAACATTTATTACCTACCAGTGGATAAGTGATACATATTTTTGGGTCAAAATATCCTTTCATAACTAGTTTAATTTGACCTGTAGGGAATTTGGGACAAAGTAAGTAAAGCACGGGTATTCCTAAGAGAAAATTACTGGAAAATTTAAGACAGTGAACATAAAGGTACTGAGAAACTACTAAAGTGTAGCACCATTTGAGTAAATGTTATTGTGAAATTGGGCAGGGGGCGCAGTGGACACAGCATATAATAGATCATGTGTCTGTCTCCAATATTACAGCCCCTGAAAGATAAATGTGTGAATAATAGTCCATTCTTTCAATTGTAATGATTCTCTGAACATGCATAATATTAATTCAGAATAGAAAATGTATATTTTTATTAGTTTTAAAATCTAGATGACAGCCTTTGATAATTAAATCTGTAATATTCCCCTGTAGAAACTAAAAGAACACAGACTGTGAAGACTTCTCTTCAAATATTTAATATTTTACAAAAGCTCTGTGTAACCTAAACCAACTGTTGGGACTTTAAGGAAAATTAAGTAATGAAGTCCCTTATGCTATGGAAATAGCTAAGAGCTCTGTAATTCATCTGGAAGTAATAATTATGACTACTTTCTGCAGTGAATTATTTCACTGTGTACATAACTAATTTAGAAATGTGATAAAATGTATTTTGAAGTGGCACCTTTAGATCTTTTCTGTACTTGTTCAATTGTTTTGACATTTTTCCCTAGGAGCTTGGCAGGAGATGACTTTGTAAGTAAAAGAACTTTATGACCTTCCAGTTCTTGACCTCATGGTGAAGCCCTTTCCATGGAAACCCAACATAATGAATCACTATGTTAGAAACTATGTGTTGAAATAACTAGTTTTTTTTATCCTCAAACTCGATAAGTGTGTAACTAAAAACAAAATAAATAACAATATTAAAAATCGGTAGGATTATTCTGACATTTGTTACAATGTACAGATTAAAATTAACCCCGAATAGTCATGACAACTGTCATGGAGTCAGGATACACAACTATTCTAGGTATGTACTAAAATTGTAGAAAAAAAAGGGGTGGACCGTACATGCTATACATTAATCTACTGCCACTAAGTAAACATTTTAAAAAATTTGATTCTTAGTACACATTTTGATGAAACTTCACATTCAATTTGGCCGATTTGCAGATTTTTTCCCAAAAAAAGGGTTTCGTTCCGAATTCATTTGCGATGAATAACATTAAAAACATCTATTTCCTGGCTGCAGAGAGCTTGTATGGTGTTGTAGAACAATATGTCATGCAGAAATATGCATAGGGAGCATGGTTTGGTATTGAAACAATGCTGTTATTTAGTATGAAAGGGCGCCGCTCTTAGAATCGCTTCACACTTCACTTCTCTGGGCAGTTACGGGGTCAAAACTGACCAAATAAATGAAGTGGGAACGTAGCCTGACAGGGTAATGTCAGCGCCAGCTAAAAAGAACCGAGCAGAGGACCAAGATCCCACTATAGCGTCAAAAAGTGCACTCCCTTTACACCATCATCAGATGATTCCACAGATTATAACAGAACCTGTTCTGTTAAACGCTGAAACATGTAGAGCCCCACCCCACCCCCCACAAAAGAGTGGATAGGGTGTCAGTAGTAATTTTGTCATATAACTTATTTGTCTAAAAACACCTTTGAAATACAGCTTGTGTTTTTGTAATATACACACATCTCCATTAAAGGCAGGCTATTATTTTGGGATATTGCTCTCTGTGCCAAAGAGTTACTTTTTTTCACTAGTAAGGTGAAACACCTTTGAAATACAACTTGTGTATTTGTCATATACACACATCTACATTAAACAGAGTTTGTTTTATTGTAAATTTTTGATCAAACAGTATGTCAGACAGAGAGGTGGCAGGCCCTTCACATGGGAGGGGCAGTGGCACAAATGTTCCTGGAGCAGGCACAGGTCGCAGCACAGTAAGGGGACGTCGCAGCAGGGGTCACTCGGCGAGGCCAGAGCTACCGGTGTCATCTAGCGGCCGTGTGTTGACCACCAAGCCAACGGTTCTTGAATGGTTGACTAGGTCATCCACTTCCTCCCAGATGACATCTGACAACCCCAGCCAAGAGTCGGTGGGTTCATCAGACACAACCCTTAGTTGGCATGGCCCGGGAGCAGGTCAGGGGCCCTCACCTGTACTCAACCCGCTTCTGTCCTGTTCAGTTCCCTCAGCCAGAGAACTACTATGTGCTGTGGGCTCTGCGCCACTATACAGCAAGGAAGAACTATTTGAGGACAATGAGTAGCTACTGGACAGCAAAGAGGTGGGGCAGACATTTACTGCTTCTTACAGTAGGCGGGCAAGTAGTGATGAGGAGAGTGTCATGGGAGGTTATGTGTCACAAATGTACTCCTTGGCGCAGAGAACAATATCCCAAAATAATAACCTGCCTGTAATGGAGATGTGTGTATGTGAGAAATACACACACTGTGTTTCAAAGATAGTTCACCACAATAAGTGAAAAAAGCAACTCTTTGGCACAGAGAGCAATATGCCAAAAGACTAAACTGACTGTAATGGAGATGTGTGTATGTGTGAAATACACATACTGTATTTGAAAGATAGTTCATCACAATAAATTATAAAAGTGACTCTTTGGCACAGAGAGCAATATCCCAAAATTAAAAAACGCTGGTTCAGAACCATTTATGTATATGACACACACACACACTGTGTAGCTGAAAGGTATTTCACCTCAGTAACTCTAAAATCAGAAGTATTTGGCACAGAGTGCAATCTAAGGCTGCTGCAGAGAGATCCGTGTACATAAGATACACAGTGGCAAGTGGCAGTATGTAAAACGGCTGGTCTATTTATATGGGTTTTGACATCACAGAAGCTGGCTGGCTGCAGATTGGCTACATGTCTGCATGTCATGGCATTGCAGGCGTTCCTTTCTTTCTCCCATAGTTCTTTGCCCCATGTCACGTAATGTGCTTGCAGCCATTTAAAAGAAACAAACCAATTCATTACCATGAATCACCAGGAAATTCAACTTCATTTAGAATTGAATTTTTCCTGAAATTCAAAACGAATTCTACTTCGTCAGAATTGATTCGCTCATCCCTAGTCCCTACACCAACAGGCTTAGCAGTTGCTGGTGACCACCACTGCAGTAATATCCAGCAGTACCCTTTGTCCAGAGGCAATGCATCACCCCAACACTGGCAACCACACAGCAGCAACATTATGTTCATTTTGGTGAATTTCTGCTTAGCACCAATAGATCTATATATTGTATGTCCTTGTTCTGGAACCTAGGTAAATACAAACACAGTGCCTCATTTTTTTTGCAAATATTGGCTTATCAGCAAGAGATCAATGTGTAACATGTGGATAACCAGTCCTTTTTTTTTTTTCTTTTTTTACGGAAAACAGCTATGCAAAAAATCAGCGATAACATTAAAACCTTCCTTCAGCTGCCAAAACAGCTCTTACCCATTAAGGCATTGACTTTACAAGACCTTTATAAGTGTCCTGTTGTATCTAATGCTAATTCCTTAGCAACAGAACTAAGGGCAACATCTATGAATTTACATGGGCTATTTTTTGGCACATATTGCACCAAAAAACTGCCAGAACACTGTTCTATAGATGGCACAACTCATACCTAGAATGAGCCAAAGTGTGATGCGAAACTGCCATACAAAGTTTGGCGTATTATACTCTGTGCGCCATATAACGTTTGCTGCATTACACTCTATGCACCAAAATGTTTGGCGCATAACACTTTCATTCATACTCTCTATATCTACTGTATTTAGAACTGGTGTGTCAACGCCAAGTAAAAAAAAATGGCGCATGCAATTTCATATACCGTATATACTCGGCTTATACTAGCGTCAGCTGTACTTTTCAGCTGTATGCGACTCATCTGGGAGCACATACAGCTGACTGTCGAGTCACCGGTCCGCGTCCGGGGGCTGCCATGGCCTGAGCGCCGGCGTGGATCTCTTCAGTTGGGAGCGCATACAGCTGAAGACACTACAAATATTTCCTTTAACTATCTCAGTGGTGAGAGGGTCGATACAAATCAGCTTGTAATACTGACAAAATGGAAGGATTTGTTTGTAGAAGTATTTTGTAGCATACATTATAAGGAATCCACAGGTATTGACTCCTCTCGAAAACCGCAAGCAATAGTACACGCCACATCAGGGAGCGGAGTCTAGGGAGCCTTTTGGTCTTCGTCAGAGCCCACTGCAAGGCCAGTTGAACTTGGTCAGCAGGAGACTCTCAGGTTGCTACCCCTGACATGACTAGCATGTGGTGTTGACCAGGGTGCAGCATGATATAAAATCAACAGGCAGAGACATAGTCTAGGACAGGCAGAATGGTCGGGGCAGGCGGCAGGCACTGTGGTAAGGATAACGGGCAGGAAGGTATAGTACCTCCAGAACTGAAATAGCACTCTCTCACTCTCCAACACCAACTAATATGTACCAACAGATTGTCACAGGAGAGCAGGAAGTGCAGCAAGTTATAGCGTCAGTGTCCGGCGATAATCCAATCAACAGTGTTCTGACCCTTTAAATCTCACAGAGCCATTGAAATGCACACCCTTGGAAACAGATACAGAGCAGAGGACCACAGCGGAGAATGAGCGAGGAGAGAGGAGTAAGCCAGTCACGGGGCAGGGAGTACATGAACGTGTCCACGGCCTGGCTGGTGGCCACAACGCATCTCATTGCGATGCCCCCCCCCCACTTTAGGCCATCCCCCGCTAAACTTCTGAATTAGATCTGGCACCTCATTGTTGTCCTCTGGCTCCCTGGATCTCTATTCGGGCCCAAACCTCTTCCAGTCAAGTGGAAATGCCATCTCCTCCTAATAATCTTCTCGGCTAAGATCTCCTTTACATCATAAGAATCCCCAGATTCAGCTTAGTGAGATATAGACTTGGTTTTCTGGGAGAAGTGGTTGAGGACCAATCGCTTGAGGAGTGAGACAAAGGAAGAGTTTGAGATGCTCATTGATGTAGGCAGATGAATCTTGTAGGCCATGGGGTTGATGCGTCCAAAGACTTAAAATGTAGCCAGGAAGCGTGAAGCCAGCTTGAGGCTGGGGATCTTTAGACATATTTATTGGATAACCAGACCTTATTTCCTGGAGAAACAATGGAGAGAAGCCTTCGTCTTTTATCCGCCTGAGATTTGGTGAGCAAAGATGCCAGTTAAAGAGAATGTTACATCTGTTTCCAGATAGTGGTGATATCTTGGACTTGGGTATCAACCACAGAGACATCAGAAGAAACAAAAAGAGGAAGAGGAAGGTGAGGATGAAGGCTATAAACAACAAAAAATGGCAAAGCTCCTTCAGGATCCGAGTCAGGTTGATTATACGAGAACTCTGTCTAAGGGAGAAGATTGGTCCAATCATCTTGACGTGTAGAAAAAAAATGGCGCAGGTAGTTTCCCAAGAACTGATGCACTCTTTCAACTTGCTCCCACAGGTGAAGTGAACAACTCCAGAAAAAAGGTTTTTTCAAGGTCAGGATGAGACAAGATAGATGCAAAGCAGAAGGCTGACTTCAAGTGCATGAAAGCTTCTTCAGTCTACCTTGGCCAAAGTTTGGGGTTATCATTCTTCTTGGTGAGCACAACTATGGGAGCTACCAGGGCTGCAGACAATTTGGCAGGATTAATTTGAAGTCCCATGTCCGAGATGATATAGCCGAGGAAGGGTAGGCATGATTGATCAAAGATGCACTTTTCCAGTTTGGCATAGAGGTAATTGCTACACAGATGTCTTAAGACCTTACAAACATGATTCTGATGACTTTTTAAATTAGATTAGCAGATTAAGATATTGTCATGATCATTGATGATATTTGAGTAACAAAGTTTTTTTCATAACGCTGGATGAGCGATGGTTTTTCCCGGAGGTACACGTTGGAGGTCGTTTAGAGCTGCAGCAATCAGACATTCAGGCAGAACAATATGCTGAGATGCAGAATCCAGGCTAACAGTATCAGAAGACCAAGACAGAGCATCAGCCTTGATTTTATTGTGTGTCGGTCTGAAGTGTAAGAGCGACCATCTAGCTTGATGAGGATTCAATCAATGAGCTGTTTGGGAATAAAGGAGATTCTTGGGGTCTGTATAAATGGTCATCAGATAAGCCCGTTCAAGCAGATGGCACCACTACTCTAAGGCCAGTTTGCTGTCCAGTAATTCTCGGTCCCTTATAGTGTAATTTCTCTCTGCAGACGAAAAAATCTTGGAGAAAAACCCAAAATTGAAGGTTTTTGCCTCAGGAGTTTTCTGCATGATAAAAGCCCCGACTCCCACAAATGAAGCATCCACCTCTATAAAGAAGGGTTTTTTCGGGGTCAGGACAAGACAAGATAGATGAGGAGGAGAAGGCACACTTCAAATGCGTGACAACTTCTTCAGCTTCCTTCGGCCAGAATTTGGGGTTAGCGTTCTTCTTGGTGAGTGCCCCTATGGATTTCATCAAAGTGGGGAATGAATTGGCGGTAATGAATCCCAAGAAACGTTGGATGGAATGAAGTCTGACTGGATGTGGCCACTGCAGGATGGCAGACAATTTGGCAGGATCCATTTGGAGACCATTGTCCGAGATGATATAGCCGAGAAAGGGCGGACTAGATTACATGAAGATGCAATTTTCCAGTTTGGCATAGATGTGATTGCTACACAGACATCTTAGGACCATATGAACATGATTCTGGTGACTTTCTAGATTAGAAGATTAAGATATCCTCAAAATATACAATGACACAGACATATAGGAGTTCTCTGAAGATCTTGTTAATAAAGTCTCTGATGACCACAGGTGCATGCATTTGCAAACAAGATACTTCACAAGATACTTGAAATGTCCATCACATGTGTTGAAGGCGGTCTTCCATTTAAGCCCTTCATGTATGCAAATGAAGTTATAAGGTCCCCGCAAATCGAGTTTAGTGAAGATCTTGGCTCCACGCAGACAGTCTAAGAGTTCAGAGATCAGAGACAATGGATATCGATTCTTGACAGTTATCTTGTTAAGTCCCCAGTAGTAAATACAGGGGCGAATAGAAACATCCTTCTTCTACATGTAGGAGAAACCAATGACTGGGGAGGAAGACTGGTGGATGAAACCCTCCTGAAAATGTTCTAAAAGATATACTGATATGGCCAGGGTCTCTGGCACAGACAAAGGGTATACTCTTAGCTGAGGAGGTGTCCTGCCAGGAAGGAGATCAATAGGATAATCAAAGGGTTGATGGGGTGCTAGAGTCTCCACTTGTCTCTCACAGAAGACATCCACAAATTTGTGTTATGAGGATGGAACGCCTGGAAGTGGAGAGGCAGGTGTTAGTGGTGAAGTGGTCAGCACCAGGCAGGGTGCCAAAAGATAATGAGAGTGGGAGTCTTGTCTCCAATGCGTGATCTCGCCTGTTTGCCAATTGAGTACGATAGTGTGATGCTGTAACCAGGGTAGTCCAAGAAGAAGTGCAAAGCAGGATCAAGGCAGCACGTGAAACACCACCTTCTCTTTGTGCAATGCCCCCACTGGAAGTGAAGGTTCTCTTTAATACTGAATAGAATCTCTCAAAAGTTAACCGTTGATAGATGAGACAAGTAAGGGTTTGTCCATATGGACCACTGGAAGATGATACATAGACATCAAGTTGCATCAACAAAATTCCCCGCAGAACCAGAACCACAGTAGATGTGGGGTGTACAGCAGTCAGCATGGCCCCAGATAACTACAATAATTTATAAGGACCTTATTTGCCCTCTCCCGTCTAGCTGCCTTCCATGCTGCACACAGCAGTTTCTCTGGATATTAGCTGGTAGTCATTATAATATGATTCAATATATATAGTACACATATGGTAAGGGCACAGAGATTGGCAGTGACTGTGTATCTCTTTTAGTAGTCTCATGATAAAGAAATACAAGTGATAGTACTATTGGCTAGGCAATCAAGATGGTGTAAATTTCTATATTATGGTATTTTCGTTAGACCGATTTTTCATACCAAAATAATATGTTGTAGTGCAGGGAGTAAATACCAATAAATAATATAATAATATAGTAACAATTTATTGGATAAATAATTACACATAATGGTAACAAAGATAATAGATGTGAGATGTTATGCAACTTAGAAAAATCAGCCTTAATGCCTCCCACATGATATATCTAGGCTGCTAAGTGTTCGGGGATGCCTGCATTCCCCTCCACAAAGATAAAATGCAAAAATGAGACAACTGCTCTCTTAGATGTAAAATGTAAAAGCTAAACCCATATAGTGTAAAAAACAGGTGATAGAAGCACCAAATAAAATACTCCACCAGCATCGTATAGCAATGTGCTCAATCCAACAGCCATTTTGTACAGTGTTTTAGATGTGAGACATGACTATGTGCACAATCAGACAAAAGAATTGATTAAAATATGATAAAAACGTTTATCAGGTGTAAGGGATCAGCTCGGTGGTAGGATAACACAGGACCAGTCCTTTAGCTCTGTTTAAACGTTCAGGCGTTTATTTCAGCCTTAGATAAACAGCAACATAAACGTGGGCTTAACTTCAGCCAAAATGCAGAGAAAATAAAACAAGTTCACACAGTCCGTGCGGGACACTTACAGTCCTGTGTCCAGATCAGGGCTCCAGCCTTCCTTGTCTCCAACAGAGACCGGCGTGTAGTCTGTTCTTGGGATCTCTCCTGTGCACACCAGCACCCTCCCAGCATCACAGACAATCAATCACACTTCACCCACCTGTTCTCCAGGCTTACAAACAGCAACCAAAACTCTGGCCTGTAACCCTGAAGATGTGGGAGCAGTCACCCACCCAACTCTGACTGCTCCTGTGAAAACCAGGCCCAGACTACTTGCTCTGCAAGCATACTAACAGAAAACGTATGCCAGCAACCTACCGCTGCTGACACATAAAATTACTGGTTTTCACCTCACCAATGCCAGGGTCCTTGGTGACACATATCTCTGGTCCACCACAATCTCTTCTGTCCTCTTACATATCCCCCCCCACCCCTCTGTGCAAGGCCATGGTTCTGGGCATCTTTACTCATCATGCAGTGCACCCTTGACAGGGCATCTGCATTACCCTGTAGCTTCCCGGGCCTATGTTCTACTGAGAAGTTGAAATCTTGTAGGTCCAAGAACCATCGGGTGACCCAAGCATTTTTCCCTTTCTTCTCTCTTAGCCATCTGAGGGGGGCATGATCTGACACCAACCTAAACCTGCGCCCCAGTAGGTTGTAATGCAGGGAATCCAGGGTCCACTTAATGGCAAGGCACTCTTTCTCGAATATCGAGTAATTCTCCTCTGCCGGGGACAACTTCCTACTCAGATAGCTTACCAGGTGCTCTTCTCCATTTACTACCTGAAACAACACAGCCCCTAACCCCGCATCCGACACATCTGTCTGAACCACAAATTCTCTGGAAAAATTCGGTGCAACCAACACGGGCTGCCTACAAAGGCCCGACTTTAGTTTTTGAAAGGCCCCTTCAGCATCTGGGGACCATTTAATCACGGCTGACTTGGCTCCTTTGAGGGGCACCGCTATCTCTGCGAAATTGGGAATGAACCGTCTATAGTACCCCACAATACCCAGGAACGCCCTGACCTGTTTTTTTGTTCTGGGGACGGGGCCAGCTTTGGATGGCTTCCACTTTATTGAGTTGAGGTTTGATCAATCCGCGCCCCACGATGTACCCTAAGTACCGGGCTTCTTCCATCCCTATGGCTGACTTGCTGGGGTTAATCGTGAAACCCGCCTTCCTTAACGCCCCCAGGACAGCCTGAACCTTAGACTGATGACTTTCCCACTCCTGACTGAAAATGACTATGTCATCCAGATAGGCTGCCACATATTTCCTGTGGTAACGCAACACCCGGTTCTTGGCCCTCTGGAACGTGGCTGGGGCCTCCTGTAAGCCAAAAGGCATCCGGACATACTGGAAAGACCCTTCAGGTGTGGAGAAGGCTGTCTTCTCCCTAGCCTTCTTTGACAACGAAATTTGCCAATACCCTTTGGTAAGATCCAGGGTTGTGATATATCGAGCTGGACCCAGTCTCTCTATCAATTCATCTACCCGGGGCATGGGGTAGGCATCTACCTTAGACACCTCGTTCAGTTTGCGATAATCGCCATTCCCCATTGGGCTTTGGGACGAGGACTATGGGACTAGACCACCCACTTTTTGATTCCTCGATAACCCCTAAGGCCAACATCCTTTGGACCTCTTTCGCAATGATCTCCCTGCGAGCCTCGGGCACCCTATAGGGTTTTAAATTGACCCTTACCTGGGGGTCAGTGATTATCTCATGCTCAACTACGGTGGTTCGACCTGGGGATTCTGTAAATAAATCTCTATTCTGTAGGAGCAACTGTTTACACTGCTGCTTCTGAGATGGCGACAGGGTCTCCGCCACTTTGACCTCCTCAATGCCTGGCGTCCGTTGGGCCACCACGCACGGGGCTTCTAGAGGGTCCCTCTCTTTCCAGGGTTTTAACAAATTCACATGATACACTTGGTAGGGCTTCCTCCTGCCTGGTTGGTGTACCCTGTAATTCACTTCGCTCACCTTTTCGACTACCTCATATGGCCCTTGCCATTCTGCGAGAAACTTGCTTTCTACTGTGGGTACCAGCACCAGACCTCTGTCACCCGGGTTAAACTGCCTAAGACGGGCTGACCTATTATAGACCCTTGCCTGGGCCTCCTGAGCCTGAAGGAGATGCTCCTTCACAATCGGCATCACCTGGGCTATCCTCTCCTGCATCTGGGAGATATGCTCTATTACACTTTTATACGGAGTGACCTCCCCTTCCCAGGTCTCCTTGGCAACATCCAACAACCCCCTGGGGTGTCTGCCATATAACAGCTCAAATGGGGAAAACCCTGTGGATGCTTGGGGCACCTCCCTGATGGAAAACAGCAGATAGGGTAGTAGATAATCCCAGTCTCGACCATCCTTTTCAACTACTCGTTTTAACATAGCCTTCAGGGTCTTGTTAAAACGTTCAACCAGCCCGTCTGTTTGTGGATGATAAACAGAGGTGCGGAGCTGGGTAACTTTTAACACTTTACAGAGGTCCCGCATCACCCTCGACATGAACGGGGTCCCTTGATCAGTCAGAATTTCCTTAGGTATCCCAACCCTGGAAAACATCTGAAATAACTCCTTGGCTATGCCCTTGGAGGAAGTATTTCTGAGTGGGACTGCCTCTGGGTACCGGGTTGCATAATCGACCACGACCAGGATATACTGATGTCCTCTGGCTGACTTCACCAGGGGTCCTACCAAGTCCATGGCAATTCTGTCAAAAGGAACCTCAATAATCGGAAGAGGTATCAGGGGACTGCGGAAGTGGGCTACCGGGGAGGTGATCTGGCATACGGGGCAGGACTGGCAATAGTCCCGAACTTGTCGGTGAAGCCCCGGCCAATAGAATCTCTGAAGGATCCTTTCCTGGGTCTTCTCTGACCCCAAGTGCCCCCCTAACACATGGGAATGAGCCAGGTCTATCACCATCTTCCGGTATGGTTTAGGCACTACGAGTTGTTCTACCAACTCATCCTGACGTTTTGTCACCCGATATAGCAGATCCCCGTTCATGGCAAAATGGGGGTACCTCTTTTCCACCCCGGGCTCTTGGGGCACCCCATTTACTACCACCACACTCCTTCGGGCCTCTCTCAACGTCTCATCCCGGAGTTGGGCCGACCCAAAGTTTTCCCGGGACACCTCTAAATCGGGGACTACCTCGTCGGGGGTTTCCTCCTCATTGTCCCCACTTAACACGGGAAAGGGAAACTCCAGGTCACCCTCTGGCTCAGACCCCGCCGGGGTGACCGCACCCTGTAGGGGCTCCTGACTAGGCGATGGGTTCCGTGGTAGTGCCCGTTCCCATAGAGGCCAGAACAGAGGAAAATCCCGCCCGATTATAACGTCATACATTAATTCTGGGACTACCCCTACCTGATGGTACCTGACTCCTTGCTCTGTTTCCATGGTCACCTGGGCCACTGGGTAACCCTTAGTGTCACCATGAATACAGGCAGGGCCGGACTGGGACCAAAAAGCAGCCCTGGCACATAAACCTCACCAGCCCTCAGGAAAAAACGACCCCATTGCAAAACAATGTGTCGTGATGGATTCTGCTTTACTTTATCACACCTTTTAAATATGTAAAACTCACTAATATTACATAAGAAACCAGCATAAAATAGATTAGAAATGAAACACCTAATCATATGGTCAAGGTCTGGGGGCACACTTGCTCTTTTAGCTAAGACAAATGTAGGCTAGCACTATGCACCCACATAATCAATAATAGCAGCATGTAGTGACCATACCACATAGCAGTTGAATACTAGAAAATGCTATTTTTCACCCATGAAATAACAATTCTCAAAAATCTTCTCTTATTAAATTCAATATTGCGCTATTCCTCTGTTATTCCTCCTGGAAATGAATGATGTTACCTCTCCCCTTGTTAAAAGCCTATGTTCCTACACAGTAAGGCCATGTTCACATGGCTTAAAATGGGACGTATTTCAGTCCGTAATTATGCACCATAGTGCGCGAATTACGGGCTGGAATACGTCCCAGTCATTACGGTAATCCATAGCTCTCATAGAGAACTATGGATTACGTCTCCTCTCCCTGCTCGGCGAATCCGCCGGGCGGGGAGATAAGTGACATGTGAATTACCAGCGGTGTATACGCTCCGCTGGTAATGCAAGTCTATGGGCCGGCGAGGTGCCGGCCCCCCGCTCCCTCCCCCGGCCACACGGCTTAATTGCGGGGCGTAATTACGGTACGCCCCGCAAGTTAACCGTGTGAACCTAGCCTAACAGTGTCCAGTCGTCGCTGATGATATTGGTCTGTTAGGATCACATCCTAGTACAAGGGAGTTTTTGCAGTAGTATACAACAATTTTGAATTGACTGTTAAATAGCTGCACAAATTTGCTGGTCAACACCAGATTTACTCAGAAAACTGTTAAATGTAAAAACCAAAGCTGCAGCGCCCACATCACTGTCGTCGCCGCACTATCTATCCTTGGGGCATGTTCACATGATGAATTGGACGGATACTTTGGGCCTGTAAGACAAGGATTTGACGCCGATTTCAGAGGCAGATTTTCAGCCTCCTACACAATGTGAGGTCTCAGAATCCACCTCAAGTATTGGCATGTCAATTCTTTACTATTGCTGAAAAGAAGGTAGCACTGAGGAAAATCAGCGATGCCAATTTACCATAGGAAACAATGGAAGATGGATTACACGCCGATTCTAAGGCAGATTCAGCGCTGAATCCGGAAACAGCATCAAAATCAGCCATGTGAGGTTTTCTTACCCTGGGGCTACACCGAGACCTTCTACACCACTAATGACTTGTTTTAACTCCTGAGTGACCACCGCATGGAACTCAGTGCACGGCTTTGTACTGCAGCTGTAGCTCTATAGCTAAAATCATTCCGGTCATTTTAGGTTACATTTGCTCTAGTTCACAATAGTATATACTTTATGTGCTGGACACAGAAGATTGCTCGACCCCCAGCACATGGAGCATAGACTGACATAACAGAGCAAACAAAGTCCAAGAGAGATGACATTTGTAGTGTTTGCTCTGGCTGTGTTGTGATGCCAGGCAGGATACAACAGGAGACCTTTCAAAGTCCTGAAACATGATTTAAATGGGGGCTGAGCTTCATCTTAAAAAGGTGTAGGCCCGGCCTTATGTATCCATATCCAAGAGGAATAACAGAGGAACGCCACAACACAAAGATTTAAGGAAGGATGCTGCAGATTTGTTATCGCACCGGAAATACAAAACTTTTACTTTACAAAATGCCCCTCAGCCAGCCACATATATATATATATATATATTATTATATATATATATATATATTTATTATATATAATATATATAATTTTAAATATATATATATAAATATATATATAATATTTAAACTTCATCCTCATAAATGCGCCTCCATACCAAAAAAAAAAAAAAACCGCTGCCAAAGTCTTGACAGTATAATATACCATAGCACTCATTCATTAATGGAGCGCAATGATTTTATGGTGTATTCCCCAGCACACTGCAGGGTGTATTTCAGTACATAATTGCACTGCAATATGCCCAAAATGTGCCTGCAATTACGATAATTCATAGCTCTCATTGAGAGCCATGAATACCTGACGTTTTCCTCGACGTACAATACGTGGCGGGGAAAACAATTGACATGTCACTGCTTCCCAGAGTTTATGCAACAGGGAGAGTGAAAGTCAATGGGGGCTGGCAGTCAGCGCTTTAGAAGTACAGGCTGGCCAACACATTCTTCTAAAGCACCCGACATATTGCTGCGCACATACCCCAAGACCCAGAAAACACTTGATCTGTATACAGCGCTTATTGAGCGCCTTACATGCAGTGAACACTCTCACAGCTGCACAAACACTGTGCAGCCGCCAACTCTTCATTTTATAAAAAAAAAAAAAAAAAAAAACACAAACATGATGGGGGGAGGGGAGAAGGGAACACCGGAAGGGGAGAAGTATATGTGGGGGAGAGCACCTGAAGGAGGGGGGGGGGCACCGAGACATGAATGGAGGGGGCCCCTCTGAAGGATGGATGGAAGCACATAGACATAAATGGAGGGGGCACCTGAAGGAGGGGGGGGTGCACATAGACATGAATGGAGGGGGCACCTAAAAGGGGGAGGGGTGCAAACACACATGGGGGGCACAGATGATGAAGGGGGGGGGGCATCAGGGGGAGAGGAGGGAAAGGGAGCACACACATGAAGGGGGAGGGGGGACAACAACACAGAAATGAAGGCAGCCCTTACAAGTAACACTGGACCAGCTTCCTCTACTCACCCTCCTTGAAGCTGGCAGACACTGAGCTGCTGCAGTGTGACAGGTGTCCTCTCTGCTGTGCTCCCTGCACACTGCCATCAGGCTGCAGAGGTCTCTCTCTGGTCCCAGGTCAGTGGCTCCTCTCCCTGCACACTGCCATCAGGCTGCAGAGGTCTCTCTCTGGTCCCAGGTCAGTGGCCTCTCTCCCTGCACACTGCCATCAGGCTGCAGAGGTCTCTCTCTGGTCCCAGGTCAGTGGCTCCTCTCCCTGCACACTGCCCCAGCTGCAGAGGCTCTCTTGTCCGACAGGGCCTTCTCCGACATGCCAAAAGGCTGAGAGGTCTCTCTCTGGTCCCAGGGCAGTGGGCCCCTCTCCTGACACTGCCATCAGGCGCAGAGGTCACTCTCTGGTCCCAGGTCATGGCCCCTCTCCCTGGCACACTGCCATCAGTGCAGAGGCTCATCTCTGGCCCAGTGTCAGTGCCCTTCTCCCTGCACACTGGGCCCTCAGGCTGCAGAGGTCTCTCTCTGGTCCCAGGTCAGTGGCCCCTCTCCCTGCACACTGCCATCAGGCTGCAGAGGTCTCTCTGGTCCCAGGTCAGTGGCCTCTCTCCCTGCACACTGCCATCAGGCTGCAGAGGTCTCTCTCTGGTCCCAGGTCAGTGGTCTCTCTCCCTGCACACTGCCATCAGGCTGCAGAGGTCTCTCTCTGGTCCCAGGTCAGTGGCCCCTCTTCCATGCAGCACGGGGCTGTGGTTGAGGGAGGGGGCGGGGCTTCACAGGACAGGGAGCTGAGCTCTGCCCAGGAGAGCAGGGAATGAATACAGTTAGAACAGCGGCCCCTCTTCCTGCAGGTGACTCAGTGCTGTCCTACTGACAGCCCAGCACAGGTCCTTGCAGTCTACTAATGTCCTGCTGAAGTGGTCATGTGTGAGAGAGGGGCGGGGTTTCACAGGAAGTGCAGTGAATAAATTATAAGCAAACGGCCCCTGTGTGAGCAAACAGCCCAGCCCCTCTGGCAAATGCCCAGCTTGCCCAGTCTTCAGTCCGGGCCTGAATACAGGTAACACCTACTCTCCTCCGTGGGATCAACTCATGTGTAATAGAGGCGGAGAGGAGCGTTACCAGACTCCCCGAGTTCAATAGTCCTGACACCAAAGTCCCATTGACCGTCAGTTGGCAGAACTGGGGACCTTTCTCCATGCAGGGGACTGCGTCACATGCGGTGTGAGCAAACAGCGAAGAACGCCGTCCCGTCGAGCAGTCCATGGATTCCGTAGTATGGGGGCATTGGGAAACCCTATGTCCTGGGTCATGGCAACCCCAACAAACCCCCTCACGAAGTCCCCCTTGCTTCGCGCGTTCTGGTACCACCCTGCCTTTAGGACGACTCTGCTCAAGACTCTGCTGTCCTGGTTTCTCCGTGTCTTTTGGGCTTTCCCAGTAGGCGGACTTTCGAACCCCTGCCGGGCCTCGGGCGTTCTCGCTGCTGTACGTTCTATGCACTTTTGCCTGCACCACAACTTGTGCCAGAAATGCCCGCATCCTCCACCAATTGTAAGGGATCAGGTATAAAAATGATATACTCCAGCTTGCTTAGAAGTAGCATTCAGCAGATGATCCGCAGCTTATACTTTTAAAATAAAAAAAAATTATTAATATCCATTAAAAATGTGATAATACAGGGTAGGTAGGAGAGTAGTAATACAGCACCTGTGCTACAGCATTGCACGACGTGTTTCGACTAAATTCATAGTCTTAATCATTGTGCCCATGGTTCACTGCACACACAAGACACCCCTTATAATGGACGTAGTCCCGCCAGAGTTAACCATTGGATTACCAGTACGTTTATCCATATGTTTTTTTTACAATTATATGCATTCAATATATGATTTAAAAAAAAAAAGAAGGAAAAGAGAAAGAAAGCATTAGTATTGGTTTTTAGCAGATCATGACGTACATTTAGGCCCCGCTGGTTGTGAGTACCTTAATTTCAAATATCCATTTTGCCTTCTGGCTAATAACTTATATTTTAAATTGCCCCACATATTAATGGTGTTTTTGTTACTTGTTCAATACCTATCACTTCATGTGGGGTAGTGTCGCCTCCATGTTTTTCAATGAAATGTTAAGCTAAAGATGATTACCAGATTTCCACTTCATGCTTATGGGATTCAGAAAATATGTCGTCTGATGAGGATTTTTAAATGTGAACTTGTTCAGCCAATGTATTGTAAGTTGCTTTTATGCATTGTAAACTGATATTAAACATATTTTGTGTTGCAACTTGTATAGTTATGAAATTTGATATTGTTTTCTTTGTAACTAAGATACAAAGGTATCAGTGTTTTGCATATATTTGCAATATACAATGTGTGTGACCCACCTATGGTTACGCCCTCTCTAGCTAATATCCTATATGTGCATCTGGAAAGCCATATTTATTATTTACGTGATAATCCTTTTTCTTCCCAATCAGGTGTCCATGGGTTTTTTCTTGTCGGACCTCCTCCTGATATGGGAATAGGTAAGGTACAAAGATATTCATAATTTTGTTCACTACATTAACAGAAATTCTATGAACTGTTTTTACAACTAAATTCAAATTCACAAGTAATTGACTTCCTAGATATAACGCTCACTATTTATACTTATCTCAAACTGTTCCACAGTAGTACCACTATCGTAAACCTACAAAATGGGGACATGGAAAATTCTATGCTGTTGGTACTTCATGTACATCCAACAATGTCCATTAATAACATACCTTAGGGGAATAAATTAGAACTAAAAGAAATATACTTACTGTGCAGGAATTCCTAAATCAAGAAAAAAACTAGTCACGTTACGATTGAAAAGAACGGTGGGATATTGCACTGAGATACTTGATCATAGCAAAAAATAAAGTGAAATATATCACCCGTGGAGCAATTATTATTCCAAGAAAAATATATAAAACTACAAAACATAAACATAAAAATGTGCAAAATTCTTTCTCTACGCAGTTTTTCACCTAAATATTATAAAAATTGTATGATATCATCAATAAACACATACCCATTCTCAATAGGCTTTCAAAATTTGTCTTACTATACTCAGAGATGGTTATAAATTTTGTATTCCAAACGAGGGGTCCTACTATTGGATCCATCTTTTCTCCAAATGTTTTTTTTCTTCCTGACAAACTCAAAAAAGAAAAAAAAAATTGGCTTTCATGTCCAATGGTAACCATAGGTGTCGGTGGTTAAACACGTTTGTTTGTGGTAACAAACATTTGTATTGTTGCAGAATATGAAAACTACTGATACCTTTGTAT
This sequence comes from Phyllomedusa bahiana, assembly GCA_025379985.1. Taxonomy (NCBI): domain Eukaryota; kingdom Metazoa; phylum Chordata; class Amphibia; order Anura; family Hylidae; genus Phyllomedusa; species Phyllomedusa bahiana. Next base: position 43,558 of record JAODAL010020357.1, on the reverse strand, counting down.
CTTCTTGTTACAAAGAAACTATATCAAATTCGTAACTATATCAATTGCATCACAAAATAGTTGTATATCAGATTACATGCATAAAATGCAAACTACAATACAATTGGATGTACAAGTTCTCATTTATAATCGCATCAGCAAGACATATTTCTGAAATCCCATAAGCATGAGTGGAAATTGGTATGTCATCTGTAGTAAAACATTTCATAGAAAAAAAACAATCGGCAGCGACACTACCCACATGGAAAAGGCGTGATAGGTATTGAAAAAGTAACACCAATCCATTAGATGGTCCGGCAATTTAAAATATAAGTATTAGACAGAGAGGCAAAATTGGATATTATGGATTAAGGTACTCGACAACACCGGGGGACCTAAATGTACGTCATGATACTACTATCAATTCTAAGTGTTCTTTTCTCTTTTCTCTTCTTTTTGTTTTTAATCATTATTGAATGCATAATTGTAAAAAACATATTGATACTTCACTGGTATCCAATGTTAACTCGCGGGACTACGCGTTATAAGGGGTTGGTCTTGTGCAGTGAATCCATGGGCACAATGATTAGGACTATGTATTAGATCGAAAAACGCGGTGTGCAATTGTAGCATGGTGCGTTATTACAACTCTCCTACCCTGTATTATCACATTTTTAATGGGAAATATTAATTAATTTTTTTATTTTAAAAGTATAAGCTGCGGATCATCTGCTTAATGACTACCTTCTAAGAAGCTGGAGTATATCATTTTATGCATGTTTCCTGATGACTCTACCCGAGCTGAAGTGACTGGGAGTCTCCGTGCTTTTTCTGCAAGCCAGTAAACAAGCGGTACTATTATCTATATATCAGTGAGCTGACAAGTGGACTGTTTTCACATGCGGAATTGTAAGGGATAAGCCTCGGTGGTAGGATAACACAGGACCAGTCTTTAGCTCTGTTAAACGTTTTCAGGCGTTTTTACAGCCTTAGTTAAACGAAACATAAAACGTGGGCTTATAACTTCTGCCAAAATGCAGAGAAAATAAATAACAAAGTGCACAAGTCCGTGTGGGACACTTACAGCGTCTGTGTCCAGTTCGGCCTCCAGCCTTCCTTGTCTCCAAAAGAGACCGGCGTGTTCTGTAGTCTTGTTCTTGGATCTTTCCTGCGTGCACACCAGCCACCCTCCAGCTTCCACAGACAATCAAAGCACACTTCACCCACCTGATCCACTCACTTACCTTACAGCAACCAAAAATCTGGCCTGTAACCCTGTAGATGTGGGAGCAGTCACACACCAACTCTTGACTGGCATGTGAAAAACCAGGCCCAGAGGAAATATTGCACTCTTGCAAGCATATCTAAAGAAAACGTCCACCACCAAATTATATATGCCAGCAACCTACCGCTTGCTGACACAAAAATTACTGTTTTAACCCTCACCAATGCCAGGCGGGGGGTCCTGGTTGAACATTTATCTCTGGTCCACCCACCAACCTTTTCTGTCCCTTTTACACAGGATAATGGTGCATGCACACTTCACACCTCAGTGTTTATCCTTTATTGGAAGGTTCACAACAAACAATGCATGCTTACGCATTTCAGACCTTGATCTGGTCCAAAGACATGTTGTTTGTTTTATGAGATTTGAAGTTTCCAATAAAGGATATGAACGTTTATGGATGGAGTACTGATACCTTTGTATTTAAGTTTTGTTTTAGTTTTATGTTTGTGCTTCATGGGGGGGGTTTCTAATTTGTAAATCGGAAGTTTTTTTTTTGTATGTTATACTAAAATCATATATGGCCAATGCTGCAGGCCATCTGTGCCACGTAGTATTCAACTTTGTTGTTATTTTCATGTAAATCAAAGAATAATTGTCAGCATGCATGTTGTAATGATAACCATGGAGCTTGTCCAATTTGGCCCATTTTATGCTAAAAAATTCTAACTTACAAGCTGGGTTGTTGTTTTTAATAATAAATTGATATAACATACTGACCAAAATGTTCTGTCTATAGTCATGAGCTATCCAATGAGGCAATTATATTCAACACATAAAGGTTTTCAGAAGTTGCAAATGAAAACACAGGCTCTTGCTCAAAAGGGATAACGTTTGTTATTAGGGAGATGCAAACATAATAAAATGTCTACAAGCAATAAAAAAACAGTCAAAGGGAACATAGACCAAACTTTGTTTTTAGATTGTTTATATGGGCTATCCTCCACAGGCTATTTTTAATTAAGAGCAGTTTATAGCTGGAATCTTCTCTCCCTGAAATGTGGACATCTGAACCTACACCAAGAGAGGTAACACTATAGAGTATGTTCCCATCTGTATCGAGGTCGCCTTGCTGGGGCCAGTTGGATTCTTTATTGATTTGATCTAATGTTCACTAAAGGACCTACATATTGGAAAAATTATTTAGGTCTAAAACTCACTTTGTTGCCCATAGTAACCAATCAGAGCGCCCCTTTAATTTTTCCAGAGCACTATATGAAATGAAAGGGGCCACCACCCTCCCCCCCCCACCCCCACCCCCACCCCCTCCACTTTCTGATTAGTTTGTATGGGCAACAAAATGTGTTTTTAGACTGAGAAAGTTTTCACTAAATTTGATCCTAGAACCTCTATTTTCAATATGTTAAAAGTAAGCAGAATATGTCTTTCAAAAAAATTCCTATGTTTCATTTCCCTTTGACTGATTTTTTTTTTTAGTGCTTCGTAGAGTGATGCTGAATTGGTTGTTTTCCATTCCTTTGCTGCCACACCAGCGTGCAACTATAAAAATTCTTATAAAAATTGTTCAGGATGTGCCGACCAAACTTTGTTTTTAGGCTGTTTGTATAGGATAGTGGCTAGACCCCATTGTGGTTGTACACATCTCTCATCTGTATATGCTGTTTTTAATTAAGAGCAGTTAATAGCTGGAATCTTCTCTCCTCAGATGTGGAGGTTTGAACAGACACCAAGGGCGACATGTATGATTTCTGGCGCCCAGGCACCAATTTTATTGCGCACATTTGTAGCATAAAATGTGCTGAATACTAATGAAAACCTGTTCTACTGCTACAAGATTTTTTAACGCTTACTTTCTACAAAGTGACATATTCAGAATTGGTAAACCACTTTTAAATTGGTTCTCACCTGGTTCCAGCAGTAATGCGCCTGATTTGTTTTCTCCCGTCATAATATGTAAATCATTTGGTTTTGCGTGTGGACACGTCCAGAAATGCACCCCCACATTCTTAGCCTACATTTAAAAGTTACTGCAAGGAGTGCATTGTTCATACAATAGCGAAGGTCCTTTTTCACCCAGTTTTTAGGCGGAAAGGACGCCAGATAAGTGGCGCAGCCCTGTACATACATGTCAATCCAAGAGCGGTAACAAGACAGAGTAGGTTCCCATCTGTATTGAGGTTGCCTTTCTGTGTTTAAGACCATTTTAGCCTTCTTTAGGTGTTGATCAAAAAAATGTACCCTAAAAACCTCATATTTTCATATATTCAAAAGTAGCAGAAGTGCTTTTTTTTAAAAAAAAAAAGAAAAAAATCCTGTGTACCCTTTGACTGTTTTTAAGTGCTTGTAGAGTGCTGCTGATGTTGTGTTGTGTTTGCGTTGATGTGCACCTATACTCATTTTTTTTTTATTGTTTTGGATGTGCCAACCAAACTTTGTTTTAAGACATTAGGGAAAGGCACCATGTAAGTGTGTAGAGACTTATACACTATTAGTCACTCCACTGAAATTTAAATATATTCAAAAGGATTATGGGAAATGAGTTAAGTCTCTGCAGTGTCACTTATTGGATTCAGCTTTCAATAAACCAAGACCAATAATACTGCCATATATCACCATATTTTACCACTATGTAATCACAAATACCACATACTTTTATAGACCAATTCAAAATACCAAGATCAATATTGCCAAATAACAACAAAGTACAAAGACCAAATAAAACTACCACATATCACCATCACAAAGAGACTGATAAAAACCATTGTATTCTTACTGAATGTAAACCATTACACTTAGATCAATATTACCACCATACAGTGACCATATAGTGGTAGGTAACAGTTGTACACAGGCTCTGCAGACAAGTGATTACAGTGCAGTTACATCCAGGGACTCACAGGTGATGTTTTCTCTGATGGGAGTTGTTCACTTTGCCTTTCTTCTCCTTATGGTCCAGACCATCATGATGTCTTCTCCCGTCCATGACTCTTCCTTGCAGAATTTACCACACAAACATATAAGACTCCTCACTTTACAAGCTCTGTACAAAGTCTCCATGTATAGCATCACAAAGTGTAAAATTGCCCCCAGACGATTACATGGCCCCTGTTTGTGCCACACACCCCTTATAATAGACAGCCCTCCAAAATTAGGTAGACGCTTATGTTAAGTAGGTTAGTCCCTCAAAACTAGTAAGTCAGATAAGTAGGCAAATTTTTCCTTTTAATCCCTTAAAGGAGTTGTCTCATTACGATGATTTCAGCCTGTCCTGTGTCCTGGTAAAGTTGAACTGATGGGAGTGCTTCTTTGTCTTTCTGTTCTGCTCACTATCCCTCCTCTCATCAGCACACAGGCAGCTAGATTCGTAACTTCTTACACGCGTGAGTGGGGGGAGGGGGCTTGGGTTTTGCTCTCAGAGTTCACCCTGTGTGTGCATGCCTAGGTCTGTTACAGGAGAGGGCTGATATGTGAGTAGAAAGGGAATGTGAAGTGGTTATGTGCTACTAGAGCAGAGGGGGATGCATGGTTGTTCCTATATCCCCTGCTTAGCTTACAAAGTCTCCACATCTCCCAGCAAAACAAGGGAGAAGTGTTACTATTAATCAGGATGTCTCACTAATAAGGAGAGACATATAACGTATTCACATGCCGATCTGTACCAGTATTAGTATTAGTTCACAGTTCCCAAAGACATCCATCCATGATTATAGTATCCAGACTAGGGTCACACTGCTGTCTCTTATATCGTGATACGAGAGCAGGAGGAAGCCAGGGGGACACACAGGGTTAATCCAGGTGGCATGGCACCAACGATGACAGAGTCCTCCTCCCCCTCCTTCCACTACAGGCAAGCATTCTGTTGCGGGAGGGGCTCTCTGCTACCGACCTGTCTACAAAGGTGAATGAGTCATTTCAGACCTGACAGACAGTAAGATATGGCTCAACAGGTCGGCTTCACTATGAGATTTGAGAAAGCTGATGTTGTTAATATAACAGGGCTTAGACTCCCAAAATCAGTACGGTCATGGACATTTGTAATGAACATATTTTGCAAAAGCTGGCTTGTTTTTTAAAGATCTTTAAATTTTATTAAAACCCAATCCATAGTAGGAGGACAACCCCTTAAGGACACAGCCTGTTTTGACCTTCATGACACGGCCCTATTTTTGAAATATGACACCTGTCACTTTATGTGAGAATAACTTTTTAACACTTTTACCGTATCCATGGTTATTCAGAGGAATGTTTTCTCATGACCACCATTTTGCTTTAAGATTAGTAAGAAATTTTGATCCATACCAATCATTGTTTGTTTGTGAAAAATATCAAAATACGTGGCAAAAATTGGAAAACAAAAAAATGTGTCTTTTGAAAGGTCAAAAATTTCTGTGTGCAAGGACAGAAATTATTCACCACAGAATTGTTTTATAACCTAGCATCTACCATATGTTCACTATAGGTTGGCTCATTTTTGATATGTCCTTTTTATTTTTACGTCATTAGGGGGGGCTCTTTCTTAAAAATTTAGTAGTAATTTCTAACATTTTCAAGAAAATTTGCAATATACATTTTTTTTAGGGACAGCATAGTTCTTTCTGACAGGGCTTTGAGGAAGCCTCGCATGTTGGATACCCCCATAAATGGACTCAATCTAAGAAACTAGGACCCCTTAAAGTATTTACAACAGTGTTAAGGAAGTTTTGTTAACACCTTAAGTACTTTCACAGAAATTAAAGCAAAGTGGAGGGGAAATTTTGAAAATTTCACTTTTTTTTGCAGATTTTAAATTTGTATCCGTTATTCACTGGAATACGGTAAATGTGACCAGTAGTGATGAGCGAGTGTGTTGACAACGTCCATCATACAGATTTTTTGTTGATAATTTTCATGCCGATAGCCAGATAGTCGTAATTGCTTGGATGATAGTGACATGAAGCGATTACGTTGGACTATCTTCCATCGGTCGATAGTCGATATCGGCAATTATCAAGACGATTTCGATAGTACGATAATAGATTATCCGCCGATGACCCCATTAAAGTCTATGGGGAGCAGAGGAACATACACCTACATTCTTACACCCAAACGGGCTCGAGAAGCTTGGAATTAACATCCACAACAGTAATGGATCGTGCTACATCGTAGGCAAAACAACCACTTAGGTTACAAGCCAGAAGGAAAATCAGGACTATTCACTATTACTGTCTTGTACAACAGCATGACCTTAAAACCTACATGACCCACAAATTAAAAAAAGTGCCAGAAAACAGAGGCCAGTATTATTTGAACCATCTTTTACTTGAACTGTGACATTGACATCCCTGTTCTGGGAACGCAGCATGACCCTAAACCTATTCTGAGCCTCCACAGATTAAAAGTGCCGGAAAAAAAAAAAGGAGTCCTTTTTAACCACCTTTTTAGTTCAACCTGGACATTTGACTATATCTGTCCCTGGACCGCAGCATGACCCTTAAACCTGCATGGACCACGTTTAACAATGTGCGAAAAAAAAAAAAGGAGCCTTTCAACCAAACATTTAGTTGAACTGGAATTGACTATACCTGTTCTGTACCACAGTATGACCATCTTAAACCTGTCTGACCACTGATTAAAAAGTGCCGGGAAAAAGGAGTCTTTCAACCACCATTTTAGTTGACTGGAATAGATATACCTGTTCTGTTACCACAGTATGACCATTAAAACATGTTCGACCCACAGATTAAACAAGTGCCGGAAAAAAAGGAGTCTTTGAACACCATTTTAGTTTTAAACTGGACATATTGGACTTATATCTGTCCTGGGCCCATCACATGAGAGGACCCCAAACCGCATGACCAACAAAATTTAAAAAGATGCCGGAAAAAAAAGGAGTCTTTTAAACACCATTTAGTTTGAACCTGGTCATTGACTATACCTGTCTGGTGTAACCTAATCTGTTAGGTCTTCACTTTACCCTCACTTGTAACAATTCAGAGGAATATTTGTACTCAGTATTTTGTATATTAGCAAGGTTTTTTTTTTTTTAGTTTTAGTAGTTTATTCTAGGAAAACATATTTTTAAAAATAGGATGGAATCCCACCCTTCTTTGTTTCTCTTTTTTTTATTGTATTAAATGTGTTGTCTCACTACAAGAAAATTGCTAGCTATTTTAAAGATCTTGCAAATAACAGTAATTTTGCAATATGGTGTCCATGAAAAAGTGTCCTACCTATTCCAGTTTTTGGACTGCACCATCACCCTGAGCCACTATTTCTTATTGACAACTTGTGAAGAACAAATGTCTGTTTTAGAAACCACATTTTTTAGAATAGGCACCTGTAGTATAGCTGCATTTCACAGCAAAAATGCCCCTAATAAAAATTCAAAACAGGGACCCTTGAGCCACTTTTGAAAATTGTGAGAACAAATGTCTGTTAATAAACCAATTTTTTTAGAATAGGCTGTAGTATAGCTGGCATTTCACCAGCAAAATGACCCAAAAAATTCAAAACATGACCCATGAGCCACTTTTGACAATTGTGAAGACAAATGTCTGATAAAAAAACACATTTGTTTAGAATGGGACCTGTAGTATGCTGCATTTCAAAGCAGACATGACCCAAAAAAATTATGTAAAATGACCCTCCTCAGCCACTAGTTTAAAAATTGTGTGGAGAGAAAATGCCACTTAAGAAAGAAAAAAAAAAAAAAAATAAAAAAAAACAAAGAAACAAAAGCCACATTTCTGATTCCAAAGGACCATGCTTATTGCTGTATCTCACAGGCAACATGACCCCAAAATAGTTATTAATATAACTTCTCAGCACTATTAAAAATTGTGATGGAGGAGAAATGCCACTTAGAAGCCACATTCGTTCCAAAGGACCATAATTTATAAGCTGTATCTCATAGCAACATGACCTCAACAACCATTGACAATGCGAAACAATTCTTAAAGATTACATCGTGCAGTTAAATGGAATTTCAATTTTGTCATGAAACCTTGGTGTCTTTTACAGTCTCACACCACCGCAAATACCTGCAACAATGATCTTTTTGGAAAAACTAGAATTAGAAAATGCAGTAAGAAAAAATGATTATTTAAAAAAAAATAAATTTCAAGATGACCATTTCTTTGGAAGAGGAATGTGAGGTATGACCGGGCTAATAATGGGTTGACCTCGGCAACTGGAACACAAAATCATCTGAGATACACGCCTCTGATTCATCTGATGAAAGTGATGAACGACTTTATCTGTTGAATCGCCGGATGCATTTTGTCTGTAATGACTCCTTCGGCTGGTGCTGAAAGTACCCTCTCAGATAAGACGCTGGTTGCTGGGCAGGACAAAAAACCTATATGGCGTGGCCAGCGAGCTCGGCTCCATTATCCTATTTGCGTTAACCCAGAAGGTCAATTGGGTCCGAAACATATCCAAAAAACATTGGTGTAGAGACACAGATAGTCATGCACCATTATTCTTAAGCCCGGTCTCTGTGTGTCGTATGTGTGTTCATGCGTTAAAGGCTTTGCTGAAGGTCGGTTAAATAAGGATTGCCAGAGGTCACCCACTACACCCTCTTTGCTCGCTTACCTTCTGTCAGATTCGCCTCCCTTGTTCAGAAAGATAAAAAATTTTAAAAGGTAAGAACAGTTTTCACCAGTCTCTTATTGGAAATGTACTGCATCGACGGCACAGATCAACAAGATATTCTTAAAATTCCTCTATTCACCGGACCCAACTAGGATTTAAAAAACAAAAATTGTTTCTATCGAACACCTGTGAAATGTTGGTGGAAAGAAAGAAATTATGTAATAACACAATTTGCCGTAAAAAGTGAGCTTCATTGTGGCAAAACAGACAGCATGGACTGTAATAAGTGTATTTAAATGTTAATGGATTTAATATGGTGGTTTGGTGAACCCTGACAACAAGCGCAATTTACTAGGGAAATATTGTCATAACACAATTTCGTACAAGTGTGTCTTTTACGCAAACAGACGCATGGACTTCAATATAAAAAACTATTTAAAAGGTTTATAGGGATAAGTTTATGCCGTGTTTTTTGGGAACACTGACACTCAGTGAATGCTAAAAGAACTAGGAAAGTCAAAGGAACAATTTCACCTCCTTAAGAGTTCTGCTGTACTAATATAAAGTTGGTAAAAAAACATTGCTTTTTCTTTTCATGGTCACAGAAACCTGAGCGGCACAATATATCACCTTCACTTTCAAAAGGCCTCTCCTCCTGCCCCCCCTCTCCATCCCCCCTGCACTCCTGCGGCCTGGGACACTCAGTAGTTATCTTTAAAACTTTTCTTAACTAAATAAGAAGTGAATAATTCTCTAATTACTCTATTCTAAGCTACAGCTAGAGATGGATGGTTTTTGTGTATTAGAAGAGGGACTATCTCTCAGAGCTGTTAGAAAAGCTATTGGTTTTTTTAAACGCCGGAGACGTCCTGCTGTGAAGTGACATAGGACAAGAGAATGAGCTGAACAGGAACTGCAGTTTGCATAGATAATACGAGCGGGGTCATGTGATTTTCTGCAGCCAATGGAGATCCATACACCGCCCAGTCATGACGTCCGTACATCTCTTCCCACCCCCCCTCTATCCTCGGGAGCTGATTGGCTGGCTGCAAAATTACAGGAAACGCTGAAAATGGCGCAATAGTAAAAGTTATCTTATAACGATTGTCACCTAAACTATCGCGTGATCGGAAAATTTCAGATAAGCTAATAAACCGTGCCCCGATTTCAACTTTATCGTCATCACCTAGTGACCAGGGTAAATGCCAAACTTATCAATCAATTCCCACACAGTCTGCCGTTTTTTTCTTAGATATCCCATATGTGGGCCTAGTGCGCTAGTTGGCTCAACTCCACAAAAAAATAAAGCCCCAGATTTGGAGGAGCAACTACCGGACTCTGGGGTCTTTCATTTTTAATACGCTTTTATTTTAGCAAATTGAGGTTTTGAGGACACCCTAAAGGTATCAAAACTTTAATGAAACAAACCATAAAAAGACCCCATATATCATTGGAAGCTACAACCCTTAATGAATATATCCAGGGGTGCAGTAAGTATATCAAACCCACAGGTGATTAACAAATTCTTTTTAGCATTAGGCTGTGAAAATCAAAAATAACTTTTTATCCAAAAATCAACAATTTTTGCTTAAAATGTTTCATATTTACAAGTAATCCTGGATAAAAAGCCCCCCAATTTCTTCCAAGTTTGACAATACCTTAGTGGGTGGTATCTTTTGTTTGGGTGCATACAGGCGTTTATAAGGAGAGGGAGCCCTTTTGCTTTTGGAACGCAGACTTTGGTGGGTGTCATGTCGCATTAGCAAAACCCCCAAAGTTCCAGAACAGGTGAACCCTTCCAGAAGTCGCCCCGCTTTGGATTCAACACCCCTAAGGATCTCATCTAGGGGTGTATTGAGCATTTTGGGCGCACTGGTGTTCTATAGTTTTTTTTAGAATTGGGCCGTGAAAATGGGGAGAAAAAACGCAGTTCCATCATTATTTTTGGGTTTCAATTTTACAGCGTTTGACGTGCAGTGTAAATGACATGATAACTTTAATATGCGGGTCAGTACAATTGCAATGATATAAATGTTATATAGCATTTTTCTGTTTTATTATTATACACAATAGATAATATGTTATAAAAAAAATTTGACGTTTTTTGTTGTCCTTTTCTGACAGCCCCATAACCTTTTTTTTATTTTGCTGTGCAGAGATGTGTAGGGGCTTGTTATTTTTGGGGGATGAGTTGATGTTTTTATTGATACCTTTATGGGGTGTATATGACGCTATGCTTTTTATTGTTTTTGTGAGGCATTTTGAACAAAATATAGAAATCTTGGTAGTGGTTTTTATTTTTATTTTTGAAAGCGGTCACTGTACAGTATATATAACATGCTAGCTTTACTCAGAGCATGGTACGATTTACCAACGTACCCAATTTGTATATTTTTTTATGTTTTACTGCTTTTATACAACAAAAACTCTTATTCAAACAGGAAAACACATTTTTGCATCGCCATAATCTGAGAGCCATAAGTTTTTTATTTTTCTGTTTGCGAAGCTGTACACAGGCTTCTTTTTTGCGGGATGAATTGATGTTTTTGTTGGTATCATTTTTGAGGGAACAAGGCTTTTTGATTCAGTTTTTAATCATTTTTTGAAGGCAGGAGAAGAAAATACTACAATCCTGGTAGGGTTTTTTTTATTTTTAACAGCATCACCCATGTCTTATCAGTATAAGTTAGCTTTACTCTGTGGGTCGCTATGATTATGGCAATACCCAATTTATATAGTTTTTTTTTATGTTGAAGCACTTTAAAAAAAAAATAGTGTTTTTAGTGTGAAAAAGAATTTTTATGCATCGCTGTCTGAGAGCCATAACTTTTTTGTTTTTCTATATACAGAGACATTTAAGGACTTTTTTGCGGGATGAACTGACATTTTAATTGGTACTTTGGCATTTAATTGGTGCTTTGGCATTTATAGGAGTTTTTGATCTCTTTTTATTCCATTTTATGTGCTGCGGGATTAACAAAAATCGCAATACTGTAATTTTTTTTTTACGGCATTCACAGTACGGGTTAATTAACATAACAGATTTATAGGATGGGTTGTTACGCAATGCCGGCGAACGATACCAAAATAGGGTACTTTATTTTTTTTTTATCTTTTTTTGGGCGATTGGCGTTTGTAAAGGGGTAAACGGTGGTGTACGTTTTTTTATTATATTTTTTGTGTTTGTGTTTCACTTGTTCACTTTTTTTTACACTTCAAATTTTTCTTTTACTTTTCCCCGTAGGGGACTTGAATGAGTAATCTTCAGATCGCTCATTCATATAGAAACCAACACACAGCTTATGACTGTGTATTGGTCTCTATGGCAACTGTCAGTCACGATGCACTGGAATGCCAACAGGGCCAAGCACGGGCGCCTAGGGTCGGTTACGTCACAGACAATCCGGAAGGTATTCTTTACCTTCTGGGTTGTCTGTCACAAGGCAGGAGCTGCACAATCGTGCCCCTCATGCAGCGACAGAGACGCAGAGGGAGATCGCTAAGGGGTTAACCGTCCCTGCCCCCCTGGAGTGATCTCCAGTCGGGACTGATGCTGCAGGATGTCAGCAGTAATATACAGCTGACATACCGCAGTGATCGCGCAAACTCTGTTTTAGAGTATGAGCGATTCTCAGGACATATTGCTTGCTTACGTCCAGGTGCGTAAACCCCAAAACGACCAAACGCATACGTCCAATGTCATTAAGGGGTTAAAAAGCTAAAGTGGGTGTTGGCAGTTGGTTACAGCCAGCAGATGCCTTCAGCGGCCAGGACCAGAGATAACTCCAATCCTGGCTATTTAACCACTTAGATACTACAGTTGTACAGAGAATGGCTTCCTCTCCAAACTTTCTCATATACTTTCCTTGCAATGTTATTCCGGGTGGCGCCAAACTGCACAGTCGCAGTATGCGGGTTGGTAGACCTAATGGAATAATCTTACTGCCCCTATTATAACTTGCCAGAGGGAGGGTATAATAGGCGAGCTGTAATAGCACATTATTTTGCAATACATTAGTATTGCAGAATAGTGTAAAAGTGTTCATGCTCTATAATGGTTAAGTACCAAAAGGGAAGAAAAAATTACAAGTAGAAAAAAAAAAAAATAAAAAAAAAAAAATTATATTTATATATATATATATATATATTTATATTTATTATATATATATATATTTATATATACTATACTTTAGATATATATTATATATATATTATATTTATATTGTATTATTTCAAGGGGGACGTGTATGAAAGTCTTAGGACTTTCTTCATTGCCCATAGAAACCAATCAGAACTCCCCTTTCATTTCATATAGTGCTCTGAAAAAATAAAACAAGCTGTGATTGGTTGTTATGGATAACAGTTTTCAAACATGTCCCCATAAATGTTTAAAACTTTTCCTCTTTTCCCATTTTACAAATTAAAAAAATAATTATATTAACAGAATAACCTGATACATGCCACACAGTGAATCCCATATAAAAAAAAAAAACACACAAGTGCGGGGTTTTGGGTCACTTTGCCACTTTGGGTCATAGATATGCTAAAATGATACCAATGAAAACCACGCTGCACGCTACACAAAACACAAGCCCTCAAACAGTTCTATAATTTTGAAAAATATAACAAAAAGGTTATTGTCTCAAGACATTGGAACATGCTAAGCAATTTAAAAAAAAACAAAAAAAAAACAAAAACAATGTGTTTTGGTCTATAAATGGAGATTATGTTCTAATTGTGTGAATCTATGCCCTTTTATTACCACCCCATGTTCTGTTTGAATTGACATGCTGCTTGCCTGACATTGCATTGCTATAATTTGGTTTTCTGTCACACTAAAGTTTTTCCAAGTCTTCTCCGTGTTTTAAACAAGGTTTTTTCCGTTTAACATTTAATCATGGAATGGATTTCCCCCTCCCCATGTGAATAATCTTGCATTTATCTGTATTTATCCAAATCTGCCACTTCCTTACCCAGTCCTCTCTTATCCAGATCCCTTTGTAAAAGTATATTAACCTCTATTGTGTTTATTAATTTACGCAGCTTAGTTTCATCTAAAAAGATTGATATTCTACTGTGCAATCCTTAAAGAGGTGATTAATAAATATATTAAAAAGGATAGGGCCCAAAACTGAACCTTGTGGTAACCTAAAAAGTAACAGGGATCCAGTCCAAGTATGAACCATTTATCACCCAATTTGTTTTTCCTTTACTGACCAGTTAAATATTACCCCATTGCAAACATTTTCCCAAAGCCCAAGCATTCTCATTTTATTTACCAACCTCTTATTTAGCACAGAACCAAATGCTTTAGAAAAATCAAGATATATGACATCCAATGTCTCACCACAATCCAGTCTAGAATAAATCTCATAAAAGCTGATGAGATTGGTTTGACAGGACCATCCGTAAACCCATACTGGAATGGAGTAATACATTTATTTTCAATGAAATACTTCAGGATAGCATCCCTTAAAAAACCTTCAAACATTTTTACATTAAACAGGGTTAAACTTAACCCAGCCTTTAATTTCCACGGATCCACTTTTTGATCCTTTTAGAATATTGCAGCAACCACTTTGCTATGTGCAATCTTGTGAATATACCACGTGTTTGTTACTATAACAGTTTGAATTTTAAAACCTTGAGGGTCTTCTAACACATTTCATCTTACCTTAGCGAACTCGGGGTGGGTGTATTACATCAGGACCTGGTGATTTGTCTATTTTAATCTTATTAAGGTGGAGCTGTACTTCTTCCTGGGTTAGAGGAGACCTTTAAGGTAGAGTTTGCCTTATTGCTCTGCTCATCAGCAGTAATTTCATTACTTTCATAAATACAGTGGAGAAAAAAAATGCTTAATAGGTTTGCATTCTTCTAATACCCTCAACCAGTTACCTTCCTCACTCTTTCTCAAAGGCCAACATTTAAGGGTCCACATGTATGGAAACTGTTAAGTGTCTAAAAACTCCTTTTTTTGCCCATTAGGTTACTATGGGCAAAAGAGTAAGTTTAGACTTAATAAACTGTTTCATACATGTGGCCCTATGAGTTTTAATCTTTTTACTATCTATATAGTTAAAAATATTTTGAAGTTAGTTTTACTTTCTTTGGCAATTTGGCAAATGTCTTTCTTTCACCAGCTTTGCTGTAATTATATTTTTATATGTTTAGGGTGACATGTATGTAGCTCGCCACGTCAGAGCGGAAGTTTTTGAGCGCTCCGAAAGTGATGGAAAAGCTGCACACTTCTGATTTGTCGGCGCCGGAGAGTGCGCTCATACATGCGTTGTAAAGTCCGCGCGCACTCGCCAGTGTGTGAGGCGCAGTGCGGGACTGCGCCTAATATTCGGACGTCAGTGGAGGTGTGCTCAATACTATGCGGTGAAATGTTCACCGCACCTCGCCATGTGTGGGGCGCATGCGGGACTTTGGCGCAGAAGGGGACTGCCGACTCATCCCTAAACATGTATTCCGATTGCGAGACAGGCTGGAATTCAGAGAGAAATCAATATAATGGAGTGCGGCATGGTGTAGGAATTAAAAAATCGTTCTTCTATTAGGTGTAAAACATTATCGAAAAAAACAAAACAAGAGCTCAAACCTACTAAAAAATAATACATAAATAAAATCACTTTCCAAAAATCAAAGAACGGCGCGCAACATCAGTGAATTTGGATATTGAAAATTGCTGAGAAAATACACAGTAATTCAATTCTGTAAGCTATTCTCATTGGTCGGCAGACCAGAAGAAACCATGCCAATCAGAATGGAGCGGACAGTGACCCATTAAAAACCTATGGGAGAAGTATTACCAATCAAAATTCAAAGGCGGGACAGTTCAAAATACAGTTTTAATAATGCAGAATAACGAAAAGAGCTGATTGGTTTGAGCTAGCGGGGGCTTGGCAATTCATGGCCCAATCAGAATAGGAGAGACAGGGACCCAATTCTAACCTCTGGAGAAGTATTATGAACAATCAAATTAAAGTGGGGACAGTTTCAAATACAGTTAAAAATGCGGGGGAAAAAAAGAGCTGAATTGGTTGAGATTCGCGGGGCTCTTGGCTATTCCCGGGCCAATCAGAGAGCGAGCTTACTTCTCCCATTATCTCTGGGACAAGGATCTGGAGCACTGAAAATTCAGCGCCCGATGAGGCATGGTGTATTAGTTAAATCAAATGTTTTTATAAGTGTAAAACCACTTTCTATGTTAAAAGCTAAAACCTTCTATAAAAACATAAACATAAATAAAAATCCTAACAACGCGTTTGTCGCACCAAGGGACCGCCACTACATGGGAATTGTGGATATTCGAAATTGCCGGGAAATACAGTTATTCAAATTCTGTAAGCGCTTCATCATTGGTCACGGCATAAACCAAGCCCATCAGAATAGAGGACCGGGATCATTCTAACCTATGGAGAAATAATTGACCAATCAAATTCAAAAGGTGGGACAGTTCAAAAATACAGTAAAAATGCAGAAAAGAGCTGGATCGGTGTGCTAGCTGGGGCTTTGGCTATCTCGGCCAATTCAGAAGGAGGAGATACATTTTGTCCCATTTAGTCTATGGAAAGATCCTGGGCAATAATCTCATGCTCTCAAGCTCCCGTGCGGCATGGGTATGATTAAAAAAAAATTCATTTTTTATTTAGGTGTTTAAATATTTGTCTGAAAAAAGAAGCTAAAACCTTTATAAACATAAATTCAATCAAATCCCTAACAAACGCGTTTGTCACGAGACCGGCGCTACATCAGGTGTGAATTGCCGATATAGGAGAATTGCCGGGGAACATACAGTAATTCAAATTCTTTAAAGCTCTTCTCATATGGTCGGCAGAAGAAGAAGAAGAAAGAAACTAAGCAATCAGAATAGGAGCGACAGGTAACCACTCTATAACCTAGGAGAATATTGGTACCAATCTTAATGGAAAAGGAGGGACAGTTCAAAAATACAGTTAAAAAAGGCAGCAATGAAAAGGGAAAGGAGAATGTTTGGTTGAGGCCCATGTGGCAAGATATGAATCCACCAATCATTATGTAGTGCATATATTTTGAGTGGAGAAAGAAGGGCATGATAGAAGGGCGCCTAAAAAGTTATTACTGTCTATGGGAAATATTCTAGTACGTGAATTGGTTGGGGGGGAAGAGGGGCTCGTCCATCTTAGCTATCAGCGGGTGAGCTACCTTCTATAGAGTTCTATGGGAAAAGAAATGCAGAGCGAGTGAGCTCTGTTTTGTGTTGGCCAAGTTAAAAGAGGCACAGTTATTTGGGACATGGGGAGAGCGAGAGTCACGTCTTATGGGTTTTCTAATGCATATCTATAATAAAAACTGTGAGAGTCGGTGAGTAGTGATCCAGCACCATCCAGTAAAATAAAAATCAGCATAGTTTATTGAAAAATAGGAGAAAAAATGTACTTTAAAAAGCATCTGACACGGCAGTTTCGTACAGCAAAATGGGGCAATTGGATGCCTGATGGACAACACGGGTGTTTAAACAACGCATAAAAAAACCAGCGTTTAGGGCATGTATATTGGGCCCCTTACTCATAGCGATTATTAAAGAAGGCCTTCTCGTATGCCCTTAATTATTATGATGGTCAAAGAATAAGATATCCAATGAAATTATGAGGATACTTAAATGAGCAATTACTACTCACAATGGAGAACAATATAGTCTCGTGTGTGCCAGGCCAGGGCACCACGCCCGTTCCAGGAAACCGGAAATGACGAATGATGCGGACATGCGCCTTCAAACACTAAAAGACTACTTATGGGCGTAACGGAAAATCCCCCGCGCAGCACGCAATACAGAACATATAAAACTACGAGTGCTATGATTGAAATTGAAAAGTAGATGCTTTAATGCAAACATAGGGCTACGGCCATACAGAAGCTCCCCTTTACAAAATAAAAAACAATAGGATATTGAAACATATATTAATAGATGAAATGCAAAAATTGTGTTATAGACTATATTTTTAATTTTGATGCCTTTATGGTGGGAAGGACTTACGCTTCACCCTATTTCCCACATTATTAGTTAGTAATAATACAGAGATTCACGCTTAATATTCTACCCACAGGGGGAACGGTGTTTTGTACAGTGATCCAGTACGCCTCTATATCTCTTAGGAGGGCACTGTACTCCCCCTCTTGGAGATAATATTTTATCTATGGCTTTAATGCCGAGCGGAAGAAAAATCACAATTGTTGTTGTGTTATGAAATGTTTTGGGAGCCCGCTGATCTTGTTTCTCATAGCGAGTAGATTAGTAAGTTAACTGTCAGTTAATATGTTCCAGGAGAATCTTCGTGCTTGAGTTTCCAGATAGTCTACATAATAAATGACTATTGATAAGAAAAACGTAGCCATATACACCTTCAATGGGTAGAATTGCAGTTTTAAAAACAACTGTTTAATGTTATATGTTTTTAGTCTTGATGTGTATGTGAAGTCTTTTACCTTGTGGACTACAAATTACAAGTGCGGACCAATTGCGTTAAGCCCACTTTATAAAAAGCCCATACCAGACAAACCATTTGGGATTGTGTTCCGTTTGGATTTAAAGCAATTGGGGGTTACGATATTACCTAAAAGTTTTGGCTCGGACGTGGATACTATTCTGTATCCTGTGTTAGAATGGTATTCTAAAATGTCATCCATCTCTGTGAATTGTGTGATGTTTCGGATTACATTGTTTTTTATAATTGATATGTTTAGTATCATTTGTACTAGCATCGGTGTTGTGCACGAAGAAACTGGGAGGATTTGGATTGGCCTTCTAATAGGTCCGTTCTTACTTCTACATTTTGCTTTATTATGTGCATTAAGTAGTGATTGTGTGTATAAATCTATTTACTGAGTCTTTGCCAAGATATCGGTTCTAATTGAAATCACCCATCTGATGTGCTATTACGTCTGGCTAGTATAATATTCTCCCAGGGGAATGGATTTAGTGTTAGCTTAGGTGAAAACTCCCAAAATGTACTATAGTGTACCTGTTAGTGGGCTCTGCGATAAGTTTTGGGTTGACAATCTTAATGTTTAATTTTGTAACCTTTAAGTTCAAGATTCCAAAAAATTTTATTTGATTTTTTGTTTAATAGACGATGGTGAAAATGAAAACCAAATTGAACGGATATTATTTAAAGTATGTTATGAAGGAGGGTACGGCAGATACATACGCCCTCCAAATAATTAGGTGGTCTCGATGTTGTATCTGCAAGTCTACCAGTCCATGTAATGAATATAGGGATTATCCTCCGTAAAAAAATATACAGTTCTTCCCACATGATACCACAAAGATTTGCCGGGAGGGCGAGTATTTTGCTCCCATTGGTCACTCCCTTGTTTGCAGGTAATAACAGCATTCAAACATAAAATAGTTGTGTGTCATTAAGAAGTGACTCCACATATCAACTATATAATTTTGTAATATGGGGAGTTTATTGAACTATACTTAAATAAGGTTGATGTGAAGTGCTAATATAGCACTGTGTGGGGGATGTGGTATATAGTGATTTTAATAAAACTTACATGGCAGAAATCAAATGGTAACACTTATTAAGTGTTACCGATGTGGTATATAAAAAGAACAATATATGGGGGGTAACGAAACTAAACAAATAAATATGAATTCAATTAATTAATTTTTATTATTTTTATCTTTCGTTACACCCTTTCTTATTGTTCATTGGCTACCGAAAAATAAAGAAATAAAAATTAACATTTATCTATCGCGCCCTTCTTTCTCCACTCAAAAATTTTAGACGCCACTAACATATGATTGGGGGATTATAATCTGCCGCCTGGTTCTCACCAATCAGCTCTTTTCTGCCTTTTTTTTTTTATCTGTATATTCTGAACTGTCCATCCTTTTATTTTGATTGCGTCAATATTATCATCAGGTTATAAGGGTGTCACGTCGCTCCTATTATTGATTGGTTGGTTTTGCCGACCAATGAGAGGAGCTTAAAGAATTTTGAATTACGTATTTCCCGGCAATTCTCCAACATTCGCAATTCCTGATGTATGCGGCCCCGGTCTCTTGTTAGGAGACAAAAGCGTCGTTTAGGGATCTCTTTGATTTGTTGATTTATAGTTTTATAGTAAGGTTTCGCTCTTTTTCAAGATAATATTTTACACCTAATAAAAATTGATTTTTTAATTCTTACTCCATTGCTTGCACGGCACTGAGAGAGCCGAGATTTTTATTGGCCCCCATGCATTGGCCATACACTCAATGGACACAAAGTAGCTCTGGCGCTCTGATTGGCCGAGATAGAACCCAACCCCCGCTTATCGCTTTAGCTCAACACAATCAGTCTTTTCTGCTTTTTCTGTATTTGAACTGTACCGCCCCCTTGACCTTTGATTGGTCAATATTTCTCCTAGTAAAAGATGGGTCAGCTGTCACCTCATATTCTGATTGGCCAGGATAACAAGCCCCCGCTAGCTAAACTAATCAGATCTTTTCTGCATTTTTTACTGCATTTCTTGCAACATGTCCCGCTTTGAATTTTGATTGGTCATACTTCTACCATAGATTATAATGGCTCCCTGTCGCTCCTATTCTGATGGCCAGGATTGCCCAAGCCGCCGCTAAGCTCAAACCAATCAGCTCTTTTCTGCACATTTTTAATGTATTTTGAAACTGTCCCCCCCGCCTTTGAATTTGATTGGTCGAATACTTCTCCATAGGTTATAATGTTTTCTCTGTTGCTCCATATTCTGATTGCTGGGTTTCTTGCCCGACAATGAAAGAGCGCTTTCAGAATTTGAATTACTGTTGTCCGGCTATTTCAAGATCCTAATTCCTGTATGCTGCGCCGTTCTTAGATTTGTGGGAAATAAGTGATTTTTTTTTTTTGAAGGTTTTTTGAGCTCTTTTTATGATAATATTTTACAACCTAATAAAAGCGATATTTTTGGAATCATCCCCATGCCGCACGGAGCTGAGAGCCCGTGTTGATCTCTTTTGGATCTTCTTATATTTTTCCTATCATGTTTCGTTCTCGCTTCACTTCGCCTCCATCCGGCTAGTTTAGACCAACTTCATGTATGGGTCTGGCTGTCGGAGCTTGGCGAGCGCTGGCAAAAGCCGCCGCAATTTTTCCACACTGCGATTCATTCATGCCTCAGAGTTTTCAAATGTGCCGCATCCCACCCCAAAATGCCCACGCCGCGCCCATTTCACCTCCCTTCATGTTAGGTGCAGCCGAGAGTGGCAAAGGCTGCGCCTAACATCGCATCCCTGCGTCCGACAGGGGATTCGGATCAGTGAGGCGCCGTTTTCGCCAGAAAACAGGCACAACTCCCGATCATACATGTCGCCCTTTGTTTTTTTTCTTATAGTTTTTAGTTCCTCCCCCGTTTAAGTAACATAAACACTTTTTGTTATTTATTTCCTCTTTGACATCTTTGTTAATCCACATTTTTTCTGTTTCTAATCTTGTTTATTTTTTGTAGGTATTCACTTTCACATAGGGCTTAAGATGTTTCTTTAAATCATCTCCATTTTGTATTCTCTTAATTTTTGAAAACCTTGTAAGTGCAGTTAAGGGACTCTCTAAGCAGATTGAAATTCCATGTTTGTGTGGCTACCAGACAAAAAAAAAACTTTATTAAAGGATAAGTGGAAATGTATCACAATGTGGTCACAATTTCCTCGGTGTCCCCCACCGGAAATCTTTGTTACTCTGTTAGGCCTGTTAGTCAATATTAAATACAGAAGGACTTTCCCTCCAATCAGCTCCTGCACTAGAAGAGAAATACAATTTTCTTTGGTTATTGATAGTGATGAGCGATTATGTTGACTATCGTCATCGGGTCGATAGTCGGTTATCGGCCCAATTATCAATAATGATTCCGATAGTCGATAATAGTTTATCGCCGTACCAATGACCATTAAAGTCTATGAGAGAGGATCAACACCTTCATTCTTACACACAAACCAGGAATGGAGTAGCTGGAACATTTAAACATCCACAACGCAAACTGTATCATGATACATATTAGGCAAGACCAATTAGGTTACTACACAAAAAGCCACAGAAGAAATAAAAATCTCAGACCATTCACTTCCTGTTCTTGTACACCACAGCCTGACCCTTAAAACTGCATGAACACCAAATTAAAAAGTGCCAGAAGGGAGTATTATATTTGAACCATCATTTTTCCTTGAAATGCGACATTGAATATCACTGTCGGGAACGCTGCATGAGCCCCAAACCATGCATGACCCAACATTTAAAAAGACAGTGCCGGGGAAAAAAAAAAGGAGTATTTTCAACAACATTTAGGTTGAACCTGGACATTGACTACTACCTGTCCTGTACCCATCAGTGATCGCCATTTAAACCTGCTGAACCCACAGATTAAAAAAAACGTTACTGGGGATAAAGGAGTCTTTCAACCACATTTTTAGTTGAACTGGACATTGTACTATACCTGTTCTGTACCACGTATGACCATTTAACCTGTCTGACCACAGATTAAAAAGTGCATAGAAAAAGGTGTCTTTAACCACACATTTTAGTTGAACTGACATTGATATACCTGTCCTGGACCAACACAGTATGACCATTAAACCTGTCTGACCCACAGATTAAATAAGTTACTGGGGAAAAGGACAGTCTTTCAAACCACCATTTTAGTGAACTGGACATTGGAATATACTGTTCTTGCCACCACAGTATGAACACATTAAACCTGTTCTCTGGACCCAAGATTAAAAAGTACTGGGAAAAGGAGTCTTTCAACCACAATTTTAGTTGAACTCCTGGGTCATTGACTATAAACCTGTTCGTAACACAGTATGCCATTAACCTGTCTTGACCCACAGATTAAAAAGTGCAAGGAAAAAGGAGTCTTTGTTGATCTCCACCATTTTAGTGAACTGGACATTGACTATACCTGTTCTGACCACAGGTATCGACCATTAATCCTGTCTGACCCACAGATTATAAAGTACTGGGAAAAGGTGGTCTGCAACCACCATTTTAGTTGAACTGGACATTGGACATATACCTGTTCTGCACTCACAGTTATGTCCAGTGAAACCTGTCTGACCCACAGGATTAAAAAATGTTTACTGGGAAAAGGAGACTTTGAACACCATTTTAGTTGTAACTGGACAATTGACTATAAACTGTCCTGGGCCACAGCATGGCCCCCAAACCTGCATGACCCACACATTAAAAAGTGTCGGAAGATGGAGTCTTTCAACCACCCATCAATTTTAGTTTACTGGACTTAGATATCACCTGTCCTGGGCCACAGCATGACCCCCTCTAAACCTGTTTTACCCACAGATCACAAAGTGGCACTATGCTATTTTGTACATATGACTCATTTAATATATTTTTTGGTATCTGACAACTTTGTTTACAGAATTTATTTAGGGAAGTTTTATTTATAGTTTAACATTATTACCATTTTGCTTTTTTTTCAAGTGTGATAACATAGAACATATACCCCTCCCTGTAGGTATTTTTTTTACACGTGTAGATGTGGTTAATTCTAAGCACACCCCATAAGGTATTAAAATGTCTAATCTTCCCATATACACTTCTTAGTTGAGAAAGACATTTTTCCTCCTGGCTTCTGAGACTGATTCAGCCAATCAATTTAATGTTTCATTTTTCTTCCAAATTCATTCTTCATTGATTAGGGACAGACACCCCTGGAGAATCAAAATGAGGCGAAACCCTTAGTAACTTCAAGCCCGAAAATTTTAAGCCTCAAATTGTGCAATTTTGTGTCCAGCCCTGGGGACCCCTTTTGACCACTCTTAACTCAAAGAAATTACATTTTTCAAAATCAGATTTTTTAGAGAAATTTAAACTCTTCCTGATGACACCTAACTGTGAGAGCCAGTGCTGCGTCAGCCATCTGTTAACACGGAAGGTCCAGCTGCCAGACTTACAGTGGGTGCGTTGAGAGACCAGTGCTAGCGTCCTGTCCTTATTAACACGAGGGGTTCAGGCAGCCAGGGCCGGGTGTACAGTGGTGCAGGTCGTGAGGAGCCCTAGCTGGCGTCCGTCAACTATTTAACACGGTATATATTTTAAAAATGCCCTATGATTGAGCAACGAAAAAACTAGTCGTGCTGAAGCAGAGAGTGCGGAAGCGGAAGTGCTGAGGTAAGACCTCAGCCTTCCTCAGTACACATTCAAGACCTGGGTCTTAGCGCTTGCCCCCTCCGTATGGAGTGCGGACCAATTGAGCTTCACTGGAAATACTGGTGGTATAAGCTTCCTGCTCAACCAAGGTGACCTTTTTCTCTGGCATTCTTTTTCTCATTTCTATCAACGTGATGGAGGAAACTGCTCTTACTTGTTCCTGTCCGTGCTCCATACTCATGTCCTCTGAATAACCTTCATCTGGTCAAGTCTTCCTGTACCTAACTTATACATTCAAGTAGGAATTTTTTTACCAGCTATTTGTAGTGCAAGTTTTTTAGTAGTTTAATTCTAGAAACACATTTTTTAAAATTGGATGGAAATCCCACAAGTCTTTGTTTCTCTTTTTTTTATTGTATTAAATGGGTTGTCTCAATACATGGGATTGATTTGCTATGTTAAAGATCTTGAAAAAACAAGTCATTATTTGCATATGTGTCCATTAACTGTGTCCTACCTATTCCTGTTTCTGAAAGCTCCATCACTTGAGCCACTCTTCGCATTTGTGTGGAGAACAAACGTCTGTTAGAGATAAGAAACAACATTTTTTTATATAGGGACCTGTAGTATAGCTGCGTATCACAGTAATAAAATGCCCCCAAAAAAATTCAAAAACATGGAACCATGAGCACTTTTGACAATTGTGAAGAACAAAATGTCTTTAGAAACAAATTTTTTTTATAATAGGGACCTGTAGTATAGCTGATGTCACAAGGCAATACTGCCCCCAAAAATTCCAAAACATGACCCATGAGGCCACTTTTGACAATTGTGAAGAACAAAATGTCTGTAGAAACAACATTTTTTTAGATTGGGGACCCGTAGTGTTGCTGCATTTCAAAGCAGAGCAGACCCAAAAAATTATAAAATGACTTTTCTTCAGCCACTGCGTTTAAAAATTGTGAGGGAGAAATGCCACTAATAAGTCAATTTTTGTTCCAAGGACCATGATTATTGCTGTATCTCAAACAACTTGACCCCAAAAAATTATAAAATGATTCTCAGCCTCTATTAAAAATTGTGATGGGAGAAATGCATTAGAAGGCCAACTTTTCTGTTCCATTGGACCATATATTATATCAGTATCTCACAGCAATATGATTCAAAACCATTGACAATGCAAAACTCTTCTAAAAATAAACGTGAGTAAATGGTACATACGGTGTGGTCAGAAAACCCTTGGTCTTTTACAGTTCCTCACAGCTAAATCAGCAAAATGAACTGTTGGGAAAAGAGAATAAAATTGCAGTAAGAGAAATGATCATTTAAAAAAAAAGTTTTCAAGGAGGACCCTTTATGTTGAGGAGGAATGTGAAGTAGACCGGCCAACTAATCGGTAACCGCGGCAATTGGGGCCACAACATCCAATCAGTGATCCCATGCCTGATTCATCTTGATTGAAAGTCACAAACGATCCACATAATCTGTGGAAAGTCGGATGCATTTCGTCTGTAATGACTCTCCAGCCGTGCTGGTAGGTCACCGCTCAGATATGCGCTGGCGCTGTGGGCAGGACAACACCTCTATGGCGTGGCGAGAGCGAGCTCGGCCATTTCGTTCCATTTTGGATACCCAGAAGTCTATTGGGTCTGGAAACATACAAAAACATTGGTGTTGAGACGATGACAGTCGCTGCACCAATGATCTTAAAGTGGGTTCTCTGGGTGTTGGATGTGTGCCCCATGCATGCATGCGTTGGGATGTGGTAATTAAATATTGCCAGGAGGTCACCCATTAGGCTTCCTGCCACCTTGCCTGCTGCTGCTGATTGCGCTCACGGCTTACATGGCCACTCTACTGCTGTCATGTCGATGATGTTGTTCCACCGTGACATGTGAGGAATGTGAAGCAGGACGCAAAAGAGAGTTCCAGATTGATCAATCGCAAGGTCTCCATTTCCTGCATTTTTAATCTTATTTGGGTGAGGTGGAAGGAAGGAAAGTGCTGAGTTTTGTTTTGTACCGGGGTTCCAGAAGGGTGGACACCCAGTAACTGTTGTTCATTTTTGATGCCTTAATTGCGAGGATCATGTTGGAGGGAAAAATGGGATCATCATGCACTCAGTGTGGAGAGAATGGGGAGCCTTGATATCTCCCAAAGCCTATGGGTCGTCGAGGGGCACTAGCAAATGATTCCTCATCTCCTCCTTCCGCCTCAAATTCGCGCCAACATCTTTCCAAGGCAGGGACGGTCGTAACGTCGGTGTCCAGGAATACCTCCTCCTCTCCTCGCTTCCTCCCGGCCCACAGCTTTTCAACCAGCCCTGACTTGCCTAAGATAATGCACCCTGGGAGCTGAGTTGCCATTCCTTCTTGAACTAGCCCTAGACCCTGAACCACTAACCTAATGAAGACCGATAAAATTGAGAACTGTCGGGCTTGTGGATTCGATGGAGTAGGAAAGGCCATCCAGTCCGATCTGTGTCCGTATCCTCCTCCGTCGCTGGCGGGATCCTGATTGTTTTCAGGGTGTCCAACGATCGTTCAGTACTATGATCACCACAAATGACTCATGGGCTGATAAGAGCATCGTCCGCATGACCATTTTGGTGGCTTCTTCCAAAAAACTGGCAAAAAGAATGGTGCAGGAGCTCTTTCACTGGCCTCCCACTCTCGGGGGCTCAACACCACGAGGGCCCGCCACCGCTGCTTGTAGGATATGTGTCACTTCGTACTGCTTAATGGCATTGCGCTGGTGCCACAATCGGGAGCATGTGGTGGGTGGTATTCCAGCGTGTTGTGCACTCGTCAACAATGAGACGTTGACGGGAGGCCGAGCAGCTGACGCTGCAACGACAGCAGGCGGGAGAAGCAGGGGGTGCGAACTGCAGGAAAGTGCGGAACTCAGACACTCGAGCCTTTCCTCAGAAGGCAGTCAGACCCGGTTAGCCTTTCTAGAAATTTCTGGATGACAAGGGTTAGACATGTGCCAGGGCAAGGGATGCGGATGTGCGCAGCCTACCCGATTCTTAAGGTCGGGCCAACCAGAATTTCGCCCGTTATCGCACACCACCTTCCTGGCACAAGGCTCTTGTTTACCCAGCCATCTGCGCTCGGTCTCGTTGTGGAGAGCCGTCCACAGCTCTGACCTGTGTGTGGACGGTATCCAAGGACAGATTAATTTACTTCAAAAACTGGCCCTGGTTTCCTGGTTTATATGGGCCCGTGTTGTGCCATAAGAGGACCTTGGGGGAAAAGAAACCCTGCACCATCCCTGCGGTTTTGAGAAGAGCGTGCTGCGCAGAGCCTGAGAGCGACCCGTCACCCCCCAGAGATATCCTCCCAAGCTTCTCCCAGTGAGCTGTCACAGAGATATAGGGGCTTGGCCGTGCTTCTAGTCCATTGTGTCGGTGGTCAGATGGACTTTCGGGACACAGATGGAGCGCACAAACGCGCTTGAAATTTTAGTTGAACACGGTGGCTTGGCCAGGGGCCAGGGACGGCTTCTTTCTGGCAAAGAAATTGACCTTGTTTGCTCGGGCATTCTGGTAATGGGGGCAGGCGAAGGGCCATGACGTGGCGGAACCCATTCTGTGTCCACCAGACGGGAAAAGGCAAACATTTCCAAGGCCACAAAGCCTGGCTCAATGCTGACATTCAGGCTATCTTGGGCTTCTTTGGGATTGGTCTTGATTCTTTTTTAAAGTGTTTCTTTGCTCCCAAACCTGGGAAGAAAGAAGCTGTTGCTAGGACTGGACGCTGTACGGCACGTGCCAGGTGTCAAAACTGTGTGGAAAGGAGAAGGGGCTAGGATGGCGTATCTGGTGGTGACTGAGGGTACTACGTGAGGATGGTGGGAGGCTGAAGAGGAGTGGCTGATCCTGATCATGACGCTAGAGACAGGGCAGACTGAGGAAGCTTGGTGGTGGCGAGAGCGTGGAGAGGAGGTGGGGAGGCGGAGACAGACGGGTGGGTGTGTATCAGTGGTTGGAGGCCTGGCTCGGTCTGGCCTTTTTTGGCCTAAGTGTTGCCTATTTTTTTTAAACTCATGCATTCGCTGATGTGAGACTTGAGACATGTTGGTGGTGGTTAAACCCTTAAGGTTCTTTGCCTCTACTTATGTGTTTACGGCAAAAGGCGGCAGATGACATCGATGGGTGAATCAGAGGGCTTGCTCAAAGAAGGCCAGGCTTGAGTTGGGTCCTGACATTTTGCACCCCCCAAACCACACCCAAACACAACAAAAAAAAACAACCAAAAAAAAAAAACAAAAAAATAAACAACAAATCTTTTAATCATTTTATATCCCCACCCTTTTGACGGCGATAAGCGAGGGAGGGGTTTCGCTGACCGTGGCTGGTACGGAATCCATATCAGCGGTCTTCTGCGAACGCCCTCTCCCTTTTTGAGGCGGGACCCGTACTCCGACAATACCCAGCGTACTTCCTCCTCGTCCTGTGATATGAAGCGATCGCAAGCAATTCGCTGAAAAGCCACGTTGGATCCCGCTCATTTCATCATCATCATCATCTCATCTACTAAAAATAATGTAACTTCGTCGTTCTGTCACTCTGCATAAAGGAGCGGCGGGCTACAGCAAGAGGGACTGCAAGGCGTTGCCGACCCCCGCCCGGGATATTTTTGGCCAATTGACCGCATCTTTCTCCTCCTCTGATGGCATCCATGTAAACTGGGTGTCTGAGCAGAAATATCTTCCTTTTGGCCCTCTTGATCTTTTAACATGCCTTCTGACCCCAACCGCATTTTGTCATCAAAGAGGTCTTCAGAAAATGGATTATCCACAGTGGTGGGTACACGAGTTGATATTTGGGCTGCTTCATGTTGGACGGATGCTGATGATGCTGATGACGACATTTGTGGCCGTGACTGGGAGGACGAGGAGGTAAGAATGCTGGATGCAGGTTGCATTAACCACTGAAGGACAGATGGGCGCTGCTGTTTGTTACTGAGATTCCCAGGGCCCTGACCCAGCGATGACAGGCCTGACTGTCCTGCAACTGACGATCCGCTGGCATGCGTGTTGTCGCCAGCACTGGAAGGAGCACCTTCTCTCTTACCTCTACCTCGATGTCCTACCCCCCTCTTTGCTCGCTTACCACCTGAATTTCGCTCCATGTTCAAAAAGATAAAAATTGGAGAAGGTATGGAAGAGTTTTGGAAAGTCTCTTATTAAAAGATGGCAAATCACAGCTATTCTCAAATCCCTGAAATCAAAACAAAATTGCTGGATTCAAATTTAACTGCAAGGTCGCTCTATCAACAAAGCTGGCCTGCGCCAAAGTGAAAAAAACACGTATCTGAAATGTATACGGGATAATAAAAGGTATTTTTTGGCACCTATCAATTCACCTGTGGTGACTACAAAATTGCTGTATTCAAATTTAACTGCAAAGTAGATCTATCAACAACGCTTGACTGACCAAAAGTGAAAAAAAACACCTGTCTGAAATGTATACGGATATTGAAAGGTATTTTTTGGCACCTATCAGTACACCTGTGGTGACTACAAAGTTGCTGGATTCAAATTTAACTGCAAGGTGGCTCTATCAACACAGCTGGCCTGCGCCAAAGTGAAAAAAAACACCTGTCTGAAATGTATACGGGATAATAAAAGGTATTTTTTGGCACCTATCAACCTGTGGTGACTACAAAATTGCTGTATTCAAATTTAACTGCAAAGTAGATCTATCAACAAAGCTTGACTGACCAAAAGTGAAAAAAACCACCTGTTTATATGTATACGGGATAATAAAAGGTATTTTTGGCACCTATCAATTCACCTGTGGTGACTAGTAAATTGCTGTATTAAATTAACTGCAAAGTAGCTTATGAATAAAGCTTGATGACCAAAAGTGAAAAAAAAACCTGTGCAAATGATACGGATAATAAAAGGTATTTTTGGCACCTATCAATTCACTTGGTGACTACAAATGCTGTATTCAAATTACTGCAAGTAGATCTATCAACAAAGCTTGCTGACAAAGTGAAAAAAACACCTGTCTGAAATGTATTCGGGATAATAAAAGGTATTTTTTGGCACCTATCAATCTGTGGTGACTACAAAATTGCTGGATTCAAATTTTACTGCAAGGTGGCTATATCAACAAAGCTGGACTGGACAAAATTGAAAAAGAACACCTATCTGAAATGTATACTGATAATAAAAGTGGAGTTTTGCACCTAACAAATAGACCTGCAGTTACTAGAAAAGATCTGTATCCTAATATAAGGCAATGCAATGTCTAAACAAAGTTTTGGCTGTACAATATCCAGTATCCTTTATAGAGCTTGTCTGTGTTCGCCCGCGGGCCCTCCCCCCGACTTTACAGCGGTAGATGCTCCTTTAAAATTCTCTGCCTAACTACCTAAAATCTGCAAATCTCTGATCTAACTAACTTCTAAGGATCACAGCTAAAAGTAGAGCTGTCTCTGTGACAAAATCGAATAATTACTCTGAGTTGTTTGCTGAGCTGTTTGGACAGAGGCAGAGCGCACGTCCTACTGCTATGAGACGCTGAAACACAGGAAGCGCCAAAAATGGCACGATATTAATAGATTATGTACAGATTTTAACCTAAATTATTGCGTGATCTAAAAAATCCGATCAACGTAAATACCGTGCCGATTTCAACTTTGTCGATTAATAATTGCTCAACACTAGTTATTGACAAAAACCTGAGAGCCACAGATTTCAGTTTCCCAATTTATGTCTGGGTAGTTGAAGTCACCCTTAATAATAACCTCATTATGATTAGCTGCCTTATCTATTTGCCTGAGGAGTATATCTTCCATGGGTTCTGCTATATTTGGTGGCCTATAGCAGATCTCTAATATAATTTTATTACATATTGTATATAAGATGGAACACAAAAGAGCACAAAAGGTTTTTTTATTTTTAATTTTTTTTGTTTTGCATAGTGCAAGGAATTTGCATTTGTTTTGCTGTTTGTGCCCCTATTCAGAAGATTTCACCTTATTTGCTGCTGTGGCATGCTGGAGCTTGTCATTCTACAGCTACTATCTGCTGTGGAACATGGAACTACAAGTGTCAGCATGCCTCATAAGTCCCCGTTTGAAACTAGGAGACAGATGTAAGTCGAAATGTTGTAAGTCGAGGGCTGCCTGTTTGTTGGGGTGTACCAGATCAGGACTAGCCTCCCAGACAATCTTCCCTTCTTTCTGTCACCCAGCTAGCTGCCTCATTTATCTGTTCCTCCATGTTGCCATTTTCCCCTGGATCTACCTCAGCACGTACATACTTAGTTAACAGCAGATCCACTTCCAAGTTGGCAATGTTTCTCATTGTTGCCACCTGCTTATTTAGATCCAGGATCTAGGCTTCTAAAATGCAGTGTGCCCACATCTCGTACATCAGCATGCACCTTTGAATGGCTGTTCAAGGATTCCATACATTGCACAGGATGTGTACTGGACAGCATTGTCAACCATGAAGCTCATGGGAATTTTATAAATTTCAAAGAAACAGGGATATAAACAGGTAATCCAATATAATATTTTCCCTTCTAAACTCCTTCAATCTTAAGTCCCACGCTTAAGACAAAAACACACTTTAGACACAAAACACGCTTGCATGCTCCCACATTCGCTCTTTCATTTCAGTTTCAATGCTTTCTCCCACTCTGATGCAGTAGCTACTGCAATCCTTGAGATTTGAGTTGGGAAATACAATTGGTTTCTTCCTCATGGGGTTTTTGCTTTCCTCTGGATCAACACTGTAGGATAATAAACTGGATGGCAATTTTTCTTCTTTCAGATTCACAAACTATGCAACTATTTAACTATAAAATAGACATTGTGTAAATAAGGAACTAATAATGTCTGACCTCCTTATAAACATGCTAAAACCTATTGAATCATAAGAACAGTGTATTGGTCAGGTATCGATTACTTCCATACAATTTCATAATATACACTTCTACGAATGGTTAAATTCTTCTTCCACACCATCAATACGGGAATTGTAACACCAGAGACCCTAGTAATCCCCACAAGTGCTGTCTAACACCTCTTTTTTTCACCAGTAAGGAAAATACAATGTTCAATTCATTGCTCTAGTCAAAAGTCCTACTTTACGATGGGGAATGGAAGGTTGTATTTGCGACTAGACAATCGAGGACAGGTGCCTAGGGCAGCAGTATTTTAGGGAGCAGAACTTTATTTATTTATTTCTATACTGCTGTTTGTATCTTTAGTGTCTGCAGGGGAATATAACTGTTCCTTTATTAAACTGCTTAGAACACACCAGCCATCAAGCTATCACTACGCAGTCATTTATATGCTGTTCCACAGTTGCAGTAACATAGACAGTAGTGAATGCAGCAAAAGCAAGATTACCTCGGCTTCACAGGGAGGTTTTTGGATTCTAAGTAGTGGCAGTCAGTACCAGCCTGAAGCACCGCTGCAGAATTTTAAAAGCAAAGAGCAGCTCCGAAGAACACATTTTTACTTATTTAAGGGTTACTTGATTTTGCCTGTGAAACTGAGGTATTGCATAAAAACTGTGCACCATTTGCACAGTTTTCTCTGTATTGTTTTTATGTATTTGGTTTCAAACCATAATTCAAAGCTCTCAGGATAAAGCCATTTATTTATTTATTTATTTTATTTTATTTTATAGGCTACTAGATGTACTGATGGGATTTTAAGATTGTGAGATTGTCATCTTCCCAATTTCTTGGCACCCCTGAGCTATTATAAGATGTGTTGACATTTGTCCCAACTTTAAAAATGTATTTCTATGGAACAGACCTGTTTTTCTGGATAGAACAGTAGATACTGTAGATACTTCTTTTTTATTTTGAACCTCATTTTTGGGAACTGAAATAAAAAGAATAATATATCCTCTGTAAGAGTAAGCTTGTCCACTTATGGCCACATGTATGAAAATTGTCTAGGTCTGAAACTCACTTTATTGCCCATAGCAACCAATCAGAGCACCCCTTTAATTTTCCATAGATTATTGAAAAAGAAAGGGGGGCTTTGATTTGGGTTGTTATGGGCAACAAAGTGCATTTTAGACCTAGCCAGTTTTCATACATGTGGGCCTTAGTCTTTAACATATCAAGACCAAAGAGGGGCTGTATATCGAGTAAACGTCTACAGTATCACTTCATGGGGCTCACTATCAAGTAAATGAACAGGGACATGAGCTGGCACATGTGAGGCAGGGCCCACCAAACCATCAAAAGGCCAGGATAACTTATTGGTGATTGTTTGGTAATATGGGCATGATGAGGGACAACTATGTGAATTTCTTATTTTCCTCTTTCTAAAGTTCTGCTCCTTTTTCATTGAGAATGTCATTTTTCACAGCAGATATGAATTATATGATTGAGACTACTGCAAAGACATAATTAATAGTCTCTTTTCTTCTTGTTGTCAGAAGATTTTTCTACAAAATTACTTTTTAAAAACTAGTTACCCCATTTTCTTTGAACTCAGTGATTTCATTTGCTGGGGATGTCAAAAGTTGGGTAATCTGCTCTTAATAATCTATAACACCTGTTTCTCCTGTTTAGAAGTGTCTACCTTTGGGAGTAATGTAGTCAGCTGTTTAAAGGGCTGCTCTCCAGCTGCTTAAGGCCTAGTTAACATCTGCATAGGAAGTTCATTCAGAACCTTCTTTACAGAGGTTACACCAGGTCTGTTAAGTGACATAAAACAATGGTTTCCGATGGATCCCAATATGGTTTATTGGGTTTCTGTCATAGTGGCCAACATTTTAACTGAAAATAACTGCTGCCTGCTGCACTATTTTTCCCATATTTTTTTATGGAAATTGTGCCTATAGCTCTGAACAAAAACCTTCAATGCAGATGCAAGTAGTAAAGTAAAATTAGGAAAATACTCTGATGGTGAACATAAGCACCAATTGTAGTATAAAACTTTGGGCCACATGTATGAAAACTGTTTAGGTCTAAATTTCACTTTGTTGCCCATAGCAACCAATCAGACCACCCCTTTGATTTCATATAGTGCTCTGGAGAAATTAAAGGCTCACTCTGATTGGTTACAGTGGGCACTATAGTGAATTTTAGACCTAGACCGTTTTCATACATGTGGCCCTTTGTGGTTACTGATTCACATGAAAAAATTGGTGAAGATAAAAGGCTGACACATTTCAGGTTAACAGCACCCTTAGTCATAGCTACCTTCTGGAATGAGCTGTGAACCACTGCATTCCAAGTACAGACAGGTGAGCTGGATAAATAACATAAATTAATATAATTTTTGCTGACTGTGTAAATAAATTAAAACAAAAGAAGACAGTATTCTGTTATGGATGGATCAATTTTTGCTCATCTCTTACCAATGTATATTACTTGTAAATTTACCTGGAAGAAAACTTACAGCATCATATTACACATTCATTCTAACACATGTAATTGCACAAAATAAAACAACTTGCTGCAGGAAATCTTAGGTGTCCATGTTTTAAAAGAAATGTTAAGAAAAAAAATAACAAGAAATAACCAGAGTATAAATTGGATTTTCGTCCATTTTCTGGAACTAATGCATTTGCATTTTTATTTGGGGGATTTGAACTTGTGCTTTTAAATAAAAAACTATATTTCAGTAAGTATTATGGTAACTACATGAAGGGTGGTTCCGCAAGCTCCACTAATCTGTCAAGTGCATAGCAGGGAAATTTAAAACCCTTGATGATTTGGGCTAAATTAAAAGTCAAATTAAAAATAATAGGGGAATCAGGCAAAAATGCAGTACAATAGAGCAAAAATTATCCCCTTTTTTTATAATAATCCGGTAAGTGCATTTTAATATGTTCTGCAGGGGTGTTTCTAAAAAAACAATTTTTAAAGCGTTTTAAATAACTCGGGCTTTTTACAGAAAAATTACAAGGTCATGCCCCAAAAAAATTTTTGTAGGTTGTTTTTCTTTAAAAAAATGCTTTTATAGGGACCTTTTTTAACAAATTTAAAAATTTTCATTTATAGAAATTTTAAATTAGAAAGAAATTAATGCAGTTTAAATTTAGCAATGAAAGAATAACATTTTTAAAAATAGCAATTGTTTGTCAAAAGTTTTATTACCCCTTTTTAAATTTTAAAAACAGAAACCCAAATTCCCCCTTTGGGTTTTCAGTGTTTCTATTATAAACTTCTATTTGAAGAGGTTTATGTGTTTAAACCCTAACAATTCACACCCGGGGAAAAAACGGGGAATAAAAAATTTATCGGCCAAAAGGGTAATTTTTTAACAATTAAAGAGAGTGGGATAAAAGGTGTTTTGGATGGCTTGTTCTTTTTGTGATACTTTTTTTTTTTATTGCGTTAAAAAAAAGACGCTGAAAAAACAAAAACCCCAATTTGGGAAACCCCCCAGAGAAAACATTTTTCCCAATACAATTTACTGTTCAGAGACCCAAGGAACAACGGGAAAAATTTCGCTCACCATCTTGCAAAGCAGAAAATACAATAGTTTATAGGGCTGACAATAAAAACTATGTTTTCAAGGGGACTTATCAAAAAGAAAATTTACAAACCCAACAAAGCTCCCCTGGCGGGTTTTGAACTCAAAACAATGTTTCTCATTTCTAAAAAAATTTAAAAGAGGGTTTTCCCGCCCAGGGCAAAAATTTTACATTTCCCAATGTAAAACTATAAGCCCCCTTTTAAAAAAAAGGAAAACCCCCTGTGTACTTTTTTTTTCTTCTATCCCCCTGTTTAGGGGAATAGAAGATTTAAAAAGGCACAAGATTTTGAAAATTTCCAAAAAGAAGATAAAATTACTGGGGAAAATTCCTTAAAGGGAGTAGTCCACTTTGTTTTTTTTTTTTTTTTTTGGTTGTTTGGTGGGTTAAAAAAAAAAACCAAAAAAACATCCCCTTTCATTTTTAAAAACCCAATGGATTTCGCTGTGTTACGCTCCTGTGGTCTTCTGTTTTCTTCTTTATTTCTAAATGGGTTGTTGCAAAGGGTCATGTTTCGCGGGTTTAAAAGTCACTTTCAAAAAGGGTGAAAAAGCTCCAAATGAGGGCCCATCAGGCAATGGCAGGGGCCCACTTTTTTAAAATAAAGTGTTTGCAGTGATGACTTTCCCGTTTGGAAAGGGCCCAGAAAAAGGGTGAGGGAACCCCTATGGATTAAGTTAAGGGGGAAAAGGCCCGTAAAAGGGTTTTTTTTTATTTTTAAGCCCACTAGTAAGTGGAAAACCCTTTTAAAAAAAATGTTTTGCCAAAAGTTGGGGTTTAAACACAAAAAGGAAATTTAAAATTTAATTTATTAACATTTTTTACATTATAAATAAATGTGATTAAAGGGTTCTGAAAAAAACATTAAAATCATAAAATTAAATAAATTTCTCTTTGGGTATTTTTGAAATTTAACTTTTTTTAAGGTTTTGGAAAACATATTTAACCCAAGTGTTTAACCCCCATTTTTATTTGTGCAAAACCAATGGAGTTAAAAAAAGTGGATTTAAAAACAGTGAAAAAAACCCTGTAAGTAGAAAACCTTTTTATTTTTTTTTTATTTATCTCCTTTTACTTTGAAAGGGGGGTTAATGGATTTCCCCAAAACTGGTAATTCGCTTCATTTGCAAAATCTTTCATATGTATGCTTTGGGGGGGGGTTTTCAGGGTAAAACCTACTTTGCCAGATGTGCGTATTTTGCAAAACCTTAAGCTTTTTTTGGGAAATTCTGGGGGAAAAGGGCAGAAGGGCAAAAATTTTGGGAGGTTTTTGAAAAATTATGAGGGGAGTTTCCCTCCCCAACCCCCAAAGCAGCCCAGTGGGAAAATTTTTGTTGTTTGTGGAGTAATAGATTCATTTTGGATGACCCAAAATTTGCCCATGTTGGAATCAAAGCCAGGTTACATGGTGGGTGGGGGAAAACCCAAAAAGAAAAAATTTTTAAAGGGAACCCTGGGCCCCCAAAGCTGGGGGGAAAGGTCCCCCAATTTGTGTTCCCCAAAAATATGCCTGGGGGAACCCCCAAAAAAACCCCTTTAGTCCGCGGCCCTGTTTGAGGGAGAGGGCCCCTAAATTTGGGGGTGTATCTCGCTTTTGGGGTTCCTGCCCACTGGGGGGAGCTAAAGGTCAGCCGGGATACTTTTCACTGTTAACCCTTTGCCCACACTGGAACAGGGAAAAAACCCAATGTTTGCCACCAGTTCGTCGTTTAGTTAAAAGGGGACAATTTCCGTTAGGGGATTATAGCGGGGGCCCAGGAACCAACCCTTGGGTAGCTATATATTATGGGCCCCGAGAATTAAAAAGGGCCCACACTAGACAGGTAAAAATGTACAAGGAGATAATTTTTATACGGGGTTCGGGGGTGCAAATCCCAATTTTGGATTCCCGAAAAAAGGGCTTTTTAAAAAAAAAAGTCAAGTTACCTTGTTGCGGGGCCCCCGGCCCGCATGGGGGGCATATGGGGCCCTTTGGCTGCTGGGTGGGATGTCCGGAAAAACTTTTTTTTTGGTGGCCCCCCCCCTTTGGATAAACAGGAAGAGCCCCCCCTGGCCCCGGGCCCTTTTATTTTGGGGGGGCAGCCCCTTTGGAAACCCCCCCTCCCAAAACCCTGGGATGGTCTTAAAACTCCCCCAAATCAGGTCAGGGCATTTTTGGGATAAAAAAACCAAAAAAATGGACTTTTAACTTGTCAGGGTTTGGACAAAACCCGGGCCCGGTTTGGTACCTCAAAAACCCAGTTGGGCCTACCCGACCCGGGTTGGATAGGGACAGGCCTATTTTAGGCCCCTGTGGGCCGGTTTTTGGGATTTTTCTCAGCCCCCAATGCTTTGGGGAAACCCTTGGAAATGGGAATGTGCATCCCGGGGGGGGTTTTCCAAATTTGAGATTGAATCCCCAAAGGCCCCAGTTTTGAGCGGGGTCGCCTATAAATCGATTGAAATATGGAGACGACCCGATGGGTTGGATTGATGAAGTTTTTAAAGGGTTCCCAAAAATTTGGGGCCCGCATTTTTTCAGTGCAAATTTTAGGTTACAAAAACCATCCTTTTCCCTATTTTTACCCCCTTTTCTTTTCACCCTTTTTTTATAAACTTTAAAAATTTCTTTTAAACCTTTAAAAATTTTATTTTTTCCTCTAAAATTTTTCTCTCCTTTAAATTTTTAAAAAAAACTTTAAATTTTTTTGCCATTTAAAAAATTTCCCCTTCCCTCCCCCCTTTCCTTTTCATTTCCCCTTCCCCCAAATTTTTAAAAAATAAAAAAAAAAAAAATTTCCCCCCCCCCCCAAAAAAAATGGGTTTTTTTAAAGCCCCCCCTTTTCCCCCCTAAGGGTTTGAGGTTTTAGAGCACTGGGCTGTTTTTTCATTTGGTTTAAAGGGAAAAAAAATTTGCACTTGAATGGAAGGGGGGTCTGCTCTTCTGGGGGAAAAATTTTCTAGAAGGGGTGGGAAAAATTTAAACTAGAGATGAGGGGAGAAGACAATTTAAAAAAAGATTAGACAGAATTAAGAGGAGACCATGTGGGCAGG
Source organism: Phyllomedusa bahiana (assembly GCA_025379985.1). Lineage (NCBI taxonomy): Eukaryota > Metazoa > Chordata > Amphibia > Anura > Hylidae > Phyllomedusa > Phyllomedusa bahiana. The sequence goes on along the minus strand of JAODAL010020357.1, from coordinate 5,122 downwards.
TGGAGAAGTGGTGGGGGGGGAGGGAAGGAAAAATTAAAATAGTGGATAATGAGATCCATGTGTTAAAAAACCTTTTAAATTAAAATTTTTGGGCTTGTAAGGTGTTGGAGGAAAGTACTTTGGGGGGCTGCTCTTGTTTTTCCCCGGGTCTTTTGGGAAAAACTTGAAATTTTTTTATGACTTTACTTTGAAATTTTATATTTTTTTCCCATTTAATTGCATGGGGGGTCCTGGTTGATATTTTCCGGGGTTTTCCCATTACATGTTAACTTTTTAGCTGGTATTTTTGTGTATTGTGGGCATATATTTTTTTTTATCGTATTTTTCAAAAAAAAAAAATTTTTGTTTTATTACTTTGGAAAAGGTTTTTTTTGTTCTTTTGGCGGTCTTTATGAAAAACAAATGTAAAAAGAGGCAATAGGGGGTGAAGATGGTGAAGTTTGTAGTCCCCTTTTAGTCGTTAGGGGAAGGGGGGGAGGGTTTAACCAAAGAAAAAAATATTTTTGGTGAAATCTATGCCCAAACCCAACATCACTGAAGGATAGATGGTAAACCCTAAAAAAGCAAAGGTGGTTACAGTGGTGATAATGGGTGATTTGATTTACCTGGATTTGGGATGGGGTCACATTTCCCGGCATCAACTGCAAAGAGGGGGAAAGTTCCTCAACAAGTTTTTAATTTTCTTTTTTTGGGGCTATTTTGGGTTTTTTTTTAAAAGACCCCAATTTAAAAGTGATGCTCTTTTTGGATCGGGTTTAAAGGTGAGGGCTCGGGTTTGGGTTTCTAAAAAAAGAAAAATGGCCCCTTGGGGTCTGAAAAACTTTTTGGTTTAAAAAGATACCAAAAGGGTTTAATTAGCTTTCCCTTAAAATAAAATAAATATGAGCAAGACCAGGGGGGAAAAAAAATTTTGGGGCCCCTATGTGCTAAAACTGTCTAGGGTTCAAAGGGACTTTTTTGTTGCCAAAAAAAACCCAATCAGAGCCCCAATTTTAATTTTTTCAGGGGCGCTATAAAAAATTTAAAAGCTGAGTTTTTTGGGAAAACAAAGAAAGTCTTAGACCTAGAAAGTTTTCATGCATTTTTTTTTTTCCATTTAATTTTTTAAAAAAGGCCCTTTGGACGGGGAGCAGCTAGAATCAAAAAAAAGAGTAAAAACCCCAAACGGGGGGGCTTTAAATATATTTTTGGGGAGTTTATTTTTCCCAAATATTTTTCCTATAAGAAACAAGTTTAGGAGATTAAAGTTTAATCCAAAATGATTCTGTTATTCTTTTAAACCCCCCTTTCCCCGGACATGGGGGCTATGGATACGCCCGGGGGGGAAAATTGACTTCCCGAAAAATGGACGTATCCAACCCCTGGCTATCGCGCGGGCTTGGGGGTGAGCCAAACTGGATCGAACATGGGACCAGTGGAAAATTTAACCGCGGGCCCTTGCCGTATCAAAACCCAGCCGGGTGGGTTTCCGGGCCCGCGGGTGATTACCGTTTCCCTTTAAACCGGGGCCTGTCATGGCTCCCGATAAAAAACCCCGGCAGGCAGGAGGAGGGGGGCCCTCATCCTCCCTTCCCCCGTGGGTTTGCCGCACTTTTAGTGTGGCACCAAATCCCTGTTGATGATGGGGAAAGGGGAAGGGGCATTTCCCCGGGGTCATCTGTGACGTACCATGCCCCCCAATGCATTGTGGGTTGGTGACAGGCGTTGTCTTTGGCGCCCAGTACAAAAGGTGCGATACTGTCCCACGGGTTTCCTTTTCAAAACAAAAATTTGATGATTGCTTTTTGGGGAAGGGTTTAAAATGAAAAAGTAAAAAAAAAGAAAAAAATAAATGTAAAAAGTAAAAAAAAGTAAAAACACAAAACACAAAAAATAAAAAAAAACCCCGCCCCCAAAAAGATAAAAAAAAATTTAAAGTACCCATTTTTGGTATCGCCGCAGGGCCAAAGGGACCCCCCCTAAAAACCCTGTCACGTTAATTAACCCTTTTCGGGTGTTTGCCAAAAAAAACAAAAAACAAAAAAACAGTAAACCGAATTCGATTTTTGTACACCCGCAGCACATAAAAGGGAAATTTAAAAAAGCGTTTAAAAAAACTCTTTTTGTTCCCAAAAAGTTGTCCCCAATTTAAAAACTTCAGTTCATCCCCCCAAAAAAAAGTCCATACAGTCTCTGTTTTGGAAAAATAAAAAAGTTATGGTTTCCCCAAAAATTGGGGGGGGGAAAAAGGTTTGCAAAATTTTTTTTAAAACTTTGAAAAAAAAACATTTTTTTTTTTTTTTTTTTAAAGTGCTTAAAAATTTTAAAAAAAAATATAAAAATTAGGGTTCGCCGAAATTCGTATCGACCCGTGATTTAAAGCAAACTGGTCTGGATTTTTTGCCGGTGAGCGTGTTAAAAAAAAAAAAATTAAAAAACACTACTAGGTTTCCCAAGTTTTTTCCCTTCACCCTTTTTTCCCAAAAAAAATTGGTTTAAAAAAAAAACAAGCCCTTACAAAGCTCCTTTAAAACAAAAAAATAAAAAAATTAGGGCTCCCCGGGGAACTATGGCGATGCAAAAACGTGTTTTCCTTTTTGAAAAAAAGTGTTTTTATTGGGGAAAAGCAGAAAAAACTTTTAAAAAAAATATAAAAATTTGGGTACCCGCTGTAATCGTATCGACCTGCTGAGAAATACTCTTATTTTCAGTTATACTGTAGGTGACCGCTTTTAAAAAAAAAAAAATAAAAAACACTCCAGGAATGTGTATTTTTTTCAAAATGCCCTCACAAAACCTTAATAAAAAGTGATCAAAGCGGCATTTGCCCCCATAAGGTACAAATAAAAACGTCAATCACCCCACAAAAAACAAGCCCAGAATCAGCTTTTTATACAAAAAAAATAAAAACGTTATGGCTTTCCAGAATGGGAACAACAAAAAAACGAAATTTTTTTTAGACCTTTTTTCCTTTTTTGTGAAAAAAAAGAAATTTTAAAACAAAAAAAAACTATAAAAAAATCAATACCATTGCAATTTGTTCCGACCCCCATAGTAAAGTTATCCTGTCTTTTATACTGCAAAATATACTGAAAAATTAAAGGGCCCAAAAAAAAAGGGGGGAAATTTGCGTTTTCCCTCATTTTCATACCCCAATGAAAAAAAAACAAAAAATTTTTGTAACCCTGTGCACCCAAAATGAAACAATAACCCCTTTGATGAGTTCTATGAGGCGTGCTGTTTTTCCAAAAAAGGGGTTGAACCCTGGAAGGTTTCCCCCGGTTCGGTATTTTGGGAGTTTTGTAATGGGGAAAATGGCCCCCCCAAAATCTGCTTTCCAAAAGCCAAATAGCGTCCCCCCCTTTTTTCCCCCCCTGCCATCCCCCCCAAAAAGAGATTACCCCAAACATGTGGGGTATTCCCGAATTGGAAGAAATTACGAAAAAAGGTTTTGGGGGGCTTTTTTAACTTTTTTCGGGTAAAATTCCCGTTTTATTGGAAAAAAAAATGTTTTTTTTAATTTTAACACCCTGTGGGGCGATTGCTCACTCCCCCCTGGATAAAACCCTTTAAAGGGGGGTGTAGTTTCCAATAGGGGGTTTTTTGGGGGGTTTTTTAAAAGTTTTACACCTTAGGGTGTCCGCCAAACCTAAAAAGGGCCCCTAAATAAAATTTTAATTGAAAATGAAAACCCAGAGTCCAGGGTGCTCCCTCCTATTCGGGGGGTTTTGGTTTGAGCAAAAAAAATTCACTGGGGCCCCCAAAAAATATGGGATATCTCTAAAAAAGGGCCCAAAAATCGGGGGGGAAATCAATATTAAAGTTGTATTTCCCTGATCACATTTCCGTATTCTCTGAACAAGGGTAAAAAAATGGAAAATCTGAAAAAAAAGTGAAATTTAAATTCCACTTTGCTTTAATTCCGGTGAAACACCTAATGGGTTTATTAAATTTCCAAAATTGCAGTTTTGTTTTTATTTAAAAGGGGTGTAGTTTTAGTTGGGGTCATTTAGGGGGGGTATCTAAAAATATGGGCCCAAAATAAAAATTTAAATTTAAAGAACGGGACGGGTTCTCTAAAAAATGTATTTTTGCAAATTTTTTTTAAAAAATTTTAAATTTTTTATTTTCTAAATTCTAAGCCCCCTAATGTCGAAAAAAAGACTTTTAAAAAAAAAAGGGTTACCCAAACTCCCGCAGACATAGGGTAGTCCCTAGTTATAAATATTTTGGGAGTGGAATAACTTTTTTTCTTTCTTTTACATGCAAAAAAATTTTTTAAATTTTAAAAAATTGGTAAATTTTTAAAATTTTTTCACGATTTTTTGATTTTTTTCAAAAAATAAACAAGCATTTTTTTGAAAAAAATTTCTTTTTTTTAAAAAGCCCCAATGTGTCCGAGAAAAAACTCTGAATCCCCATGGATGGGGTTAAAGTGTGAAAAGGTTTTTCTCACAAAAAGTGCACATGAAAAGATTTAAAAAAGGGGGTCTGTCAGAGGGGCCCAAAACGGGTTTTGGCAGAAAGGGGGTTAAAAAGGGGAAACCCAAAAATAATAAAAAAAACATTTAGAAACCCGAGGTCAACTTTTTGTTTTTAAAAAATTTTTGCAAAGACTTAATAAAATTATCAAATGTAAAAAAATTGCAAAAATAAAAAATTAAAAAAAACAGGGGACCAAAACAAAAAACAACCCCCAAAAATTTTTTAAAACTTATAAGTCCCAAAAAAGTAAGAGCTTTGGGGCCCTTTTTAAATTTAACAGTAATGGGGCTGGCATGGGGATCAGGGAAGGCAAAAAAACCATTAAGGTCTTCAGTTTTGTATAGCCCAAATCGGGAAAGAAAAGAAAGCTGAGGGGGTTGTCCCAGTGCTCATGGGGTGTTGTCGTGCTTATGTGGGGGGAAACAGTGTGATGAGGGCAGAACAGTGCAGATGTGGGTGGGGTCACTTCTGATGTGGACAGATCCAGTGCTTATATAGGTGGTCCTATTACTGTTAATACATCAACTGATATAATAAATTGTCTGCATGTAGAAATGGTTCAAGCCAAGATAAAAAAAAAACGGGAATGTAAAAAAGGCTCCAAGCCCCAAATGGATTTCCCCCCAAGAGCTCTTAAACAAAGCTCAGTTTAGTTATT